>PVJN01012592.1:0-50042 GCA_004026805.1 Lasiurus borealis
AGCATCCTTTATATTAAATTAGTTCATATTTTTCATAACTTTATAGGCACTATGAGGTGTGCACTTTTATTTTTAAATTTCTTTATTGATTAAGGTGTTACATATGTGTCCTTATTTTCTCATTACCCCTTGCTCATGCCCTCACCCCCCTTTTGTCTTTGTCCATTGGTTAGGCCCATATGCATGCATATAAGTCCTTTGGTTGATCTCTCCCCCTTAGCCCCACCCTCCCCTACCTTCCCTCTGAAATTTGATGGTCTGATTGATGTTTCTCTGTCTCTAGAACTGGTTTTATTCATCAGTTTATGTAGTTCATAATATTCCACAAATGAGTGAGAACATGTGATACTTATCTTTCTCTGACTGCCAGTTCCATCCATGTTGTTGCAAATAGTAGGAATTCCTTCATTTTTAGTGCAGCATAGTATCCCATTATGTAGATGTACCACAGTTTTTTAATCCTTTCATCTGCTAATGGACACTTAAGCTGTTTCCAAATTTTAGCTATGGTAAATTGTGTTGCTATGAACATAGGTATGCATATATCCTTTTCGATTGCTGTTTTTAGCATATATATATATAATTGATTTTCTACAGAGAGGAAGCAAGGAGGATAGAGAGCTAGAAACATCGATAAGAGAGAAACATCAATCAGCTGCCTCCTGCACACGCCCCACTAGGGATGTACTTGCAACCAAGGTACATGCCTCAGATCAGAATCAAACTTGAGACCTTTCAGTCTCCAGGCCAATGCTCTATCCACTGTGCCAAACTGGTTAGGGCATTTCTAGCTTCTTGGAATATATTCCTAGAATTGGTATTACTGGGTCAAATGGGAGTTCCATTTTTAGTTTTTGAGAAAACTCCATACTGTTCTCTACAGTGGCTGCAAGAGTCTGCATTCCCACCAGCAGTTCAAAAGAGATCCTTTTTCTTCGCATCTTCGCCAACACTTGTTGTTTGTTGATTTGTTGATGATAGCCATTCTGACAGCTGTAAGATGGTACCACATTGTTATTTTGATTTGCATCTCTCAGACAATTAGCAAATTTGAGCATGTTTTGATATGTCTGTTGGCCTTCCTTCTGTCTTCTTTCAAAAAGTTTCTATTTAGGTCCATTGCACATTTCTTTTTAAAAATATATTTTATTGATTTTTTTACAGAGAGAAAGGGAGAAAGATAGTTAGAAACATCGATGAGAGAGAGACATCGATCAGCTGCCTCTTGCACACCTCCTACTGGGGATGTGCCCACAATCAAGGTACATGCCCTTGACCAGAATTGAAT
The DNA here is from genome assembly GCA_004026805.1 of Lasiurus borealis. Taxonomy (NCBI): domain Eukaryota; kingdom Metazoa; phylum Chordata; class Mammalia; order Chiroptera; family Vespertilionidae; genus Lasiurus; species Lasiurus borealis. Next base: position 1,289 of record PVJN01012592.1, read on the forward strand.
CTGGAACCTTTTAGTCCTCAGGCTGACACTCTATCCACTGAGCCAAACCGGTTCTCGGCCCATTGACCATTTCTTGATTGGATTGTTTATCTTCTTTTGTTGAGTTGTATGAGTTCCCTGTAAATGTTGGAGATTAAACCTTTATCAGTGATAACATTGACAAATATGTTCTCCCATATAGTGATAGCCATTCTGATAGGTGTGAGATGGTACTATATTGTTATTTTGATTTGCATCTCTTGGATAATTAGTGAGAGATGAAAATCAACAATAATTTCTTCTTCTTGTTTTTTTTTTTTTTATGGTTTCTTTTGCTGTGCAAAAGCTTTTTATTTTGATGTAGTCCCACTTGTTTATTTTCCTTTATTTTCCATTGCCCTAGGAGCAGTATCAGTGAAGAAGTTCCTTTGGCATATGTCTGAGATTTTGCTGCCTGTGGATTCCTCTAGTATTTTTATGGTTTCCTGTCTTATGTTTAAGTCCTTTATCCATTTTTAGTTTATTTTTGTCTATGGTGTAAGTTGGTGATCTGGGTGAGAGGTTCCCTCAGCTCAGCCTTTCCCCTCTCACAGTCTGGGAACCCTCAGAAAATGTCCTACTGATGGCCTAGGTCCTTTATAATGATAAATATGTGAAATAGTTACCCATAGAACTAAAGGGAGAAACAGATAAAAACACAATTATAGTTGGTGACTATATACTTCATTGTCAGTTCCAAATAGATCAATCAAACAAATAATCAATAAAGAAATATTAGCTTTAAATGAAAAATTAGACCAAAGAGATATAATCGACATTTACATAACATTTCATCTCAGAACATCAGACTACATTATTCTCCAGTGCATATCAACATCCTCAAGAACAGACCATATCAGAGAAACCAAGATGGCAGCATAAGTGAACAGCTAACTGCTCGCTTGCACAACAATTTCAAAACTAGAGCTAAAAGACAGAAGGGACATCATCCAGAACCATAGGAAAGCTGGCTGAGTGGAAATTCTACAACTAGAAGGAAATAGAGGGTCTCAGGGAGACTCTGAGGAGCTGCTAAAAGCTGAGGTATGGAGATACATGCATAGAGAGGACAGGCAGCAGGATGCCTGGCTAGCTTCCCCTAGTGGGAGGGAGAGGGAAACTCCCAACTGCACTGAACCCCAGTTCTGACTACAATGAACCCAAATTCTGGGTGAGACTTATATAGGAGGAGTCTAGACTGTCGTGAAAAGGGAGGAGTGCATGGAAACTTAGGAGAGCCGTGAAAGGCAGAAGTCTGAAGGTGTACGAGCAAGGTGGACCCATGCTGATGGTGCCACTGGCTTTCTCTAATGGGAAGAAGACAGAACCTCCCAACTGCACTAAAATCCAGTTACGACTGCATTGAACCCCAGTTTCAGGTGAGATCTAGGGGGCCCAGACTCATACGGGTCCCTGCAATGCACAGAAACTCAGGGGAACTGGAAAGGCTGAGGTCTGGAGGCATGCAAGTGCAAGTGCGCGCAGAGAAAGCTGCAGTGATTACCAAGGGACACTGACATAGGCAGGGCTGACAGGAAGCCAAGTCTGTCTGCTCAGCCCTGAGACTCTGCCCCATCCAATATGAACACAGAGGCTTTTGCAATTTTGCAAGTCTTGTATCATAAGGCTGACTCCAGCATAGAAGTTCTCCCAGAATACACACAGCTGATCCTCACAACCAATTGGAGGTCAATCCCCCCAGTGATGCCAACAACAATAAAGAATTAAATACAACAAGGCTGTACACACAGTCTACAAAGGGGTGCACCAAGAAAGTCCACCTCAGGTAACTGGAAAGACGGAGCTACTGGGAAATATAGGACACCTAGCACACAAAGCTACTCTGGCAACTCAGGGAAGCAGTGAAAATGTGGAGACAAAGGAACAGATCACAAATGAAAGAAATGGAGGAAAACAAATGACTGGATATAGAGTTCAAAACCTAAGTGATAAGGTTTTTCAAGAAGTTCCTAGAAAAGATAGGTAAATTTAGCAAGACACAAGAGGAGATGAAAAAGAAACAACTAGAAATTAAACACATATTGACTGAAATAAAGAATATTATACAGAGACCTAACAGCAGACTAGAGAAATGCGAGAATCAAGTCAAAGATTTGAAATACAAAGAAGCAGAAAACATTCAACTGGAAAAGCAAAAGCAAAAGAATCCAAAAATTGCAAGATAGTGTAAGGAGCCTGTGGGACAATATCAAGTGTACCAACATCAGAATTATGGGGGTGCCAAAAGAAGAGAGAGAGAAAGATACTGAAAACCTATTTGAAGAAATAATGACTGAAAACTTCCCCCACCTGGTGAAAGAAATAGACTTACAAGGGCAGGAAGTGCATAGAACCCCCCACAAATGGAATCCAAGGAGGACCACACTAAGACACATCATAATTAACATGCCAAGAGCAAAAGACAAAGAGAGAATATTAAAAGCAGCAAGAGAAAAACAGTTAATTACCTACAAGGGAGCACCCATACGATTGTCAGCTGATTTCTCAACAGAAACTATACAGGCCAGATGGGAGTGGCAAGAAATATTTAAAGTGATGAATAACAAGAACCTACAACCAAGATTACTCTATCCAGCTAAACTATCATTCAGAATTTAAGGGCAGATAAAGAGCTTCACAGATAAGAAAAAACTAAAGGAGTTCACCAACACCAAACCAGTATTATTTGAAATGCTGAAAGGTACTCTTCAAGAAGAGGAAGAATAAAAAGGTAAAGATAAAAATTATGAAAACAAATATATATCAACAAGAAAATCTAAAAATCAAGTAAATAAAAAATCTGATGAACAGAATAAACTGGTGCATATAATAGAATCAGGGGCATAGAAAGGGAGTAGACTGCCAATTCTCAAGGGGAGATAAGTGAGGGGGGATGCAGGGAGAGACTGGACAAAAACCATATACCTATGCATGAGGACAATGTGGAGGGAGGGGAGGTAAGGCCAAGGGAGGAATCAGAGCTGGATGGAGGGGAACTATGAGGGGGGGGGGTGGGAAAGGAACAATTGTAATAATCTGAACAATAAAGATTTATTAAATTTTAAAAAAGCAAGAATAGACCATATCTTTGGTCATAGAACAAGCATCAACAATTTTTTTAAAATTGAAATTATTCCAAATATATTTTCTGACCATGACACCATAAAATAGGAAATCAACTGCAAAAAGGAGGTAAATAAAAACCCTACAAATAATGTGGAGATTAAACAACATACTACTAAAAAATGACTGGGTTAAAAAAGTAATAAAAGTCCTAGCCAGCTTGGCTAGTGGATAGAAAATTAGTGTGCAGACTAAAGGGCCCCAGGTTTGATTCTGGCCAAGAGCACATGCCTGGGTTATGCGTTTGATTCCCAGTATGGGCTGTGCAAGAGGCAGCCAATCAATGATTCTCTCTCATCATTGATATTTCTATCTCTCTCTCCTTCTCCCTTCCTCTCTAAAATCAATAAAGAAATATACTTTAAAAAATAGAAGAAGAAATAAAAGATGAGATCAGGAGAAATCAAGATGGTGGTATAAGGTATACACCTGTATGTGCTGTTTCTCACAACTGCACCAAAACTACAATTAAAAGAGAAAACAGCTATCATCCAGAACCACAGGAAAGCTGGCTGAGTAGAAGTTCTACAACTAGAAGGAAAGAAAAAAGTGCATTGAGACTGGGTAGGATGTGCCAAGGCACAGAAGAGGTACTCGAACTTGGCTGGCAATTGGGTACTCTGTTTTGTTTTGTTTTTTCTTCAATTGGAAGAGAGATATAAGCTCCCAACTGCTCTGAACTCCAGTTTCTGGTGAGACTCTGGGGACCCAGACTCCTATGGAGAGAAACCAGACTGTATGGCATCAGGTTGGAGAGTGAGAGTGGCTTTCTTGCAGAAGGGCTTGCAGGGATCATGTTACTGCGTGGGGGCATGGGAAGTTGGGACTCGAAGACAGGGAGACACAGAAACAGAGAAAGGGCTCACCCTGGTGACTCCCTGAGACTCTGCCCCCCCCCCCAAATGTGCACAGCAGCTTTTGCATATGAATGGCCTGCCCTTTCACAGCCTAACCTAACACACTGCAGCTGGGTCAGAGAGCTCCAAAACATCCAGCCTCCAAATAAAGAGGAGAAATATGCAGATTTCACTATACATGCTGCTGGGTGACCTCAGAGAGTGACTGACTTGCACCCTCTTGGAGATCCAGGAACCAGTGTACCTAGTGGTTAGTGTGAGATGATACCAGATTCCAACTCCTCACATCCACTGTATAGATCAAAAGATATATACAGTGACACACTCAAGAGGCAGACTCAGTGAGCATCAAAGCCCCATTGAAGCAAATCCTTCCCCATAAGGATGTCTCAAGCACAGCAGTTCTTCCATTATAGACACAGCAGGTCCTCACAACCATTTGGCCTGGAGATCAATTTTTACCAGTGTACTAATAGCAATAAAGGCTTAACTATAATAAGACTATGCAAACAGCCCACAAAGGGGTGCACCAAGAGGGTCCACCTCAGGTGATTGGAGAGGCTGAGCCACTGGGCCCTATAGGACACCTAGCACACAAACACACTCTATCAACACAGGGAAGCAGTCAAAATGCAGAGATAAAGAAATATGCCATGAATGAAAGAAATGGAGGAAAGCAAACTTCTAGATATAGAGTTCAAAACTACAGTTATAAGGTTACTCATGAATCTTTTAGAAACCTCTGAGGAATTTAATGAGACCTCCGAAGAACTTAGTGAAACCTTCAAGGATCTTAATGAGGATGCCAAAAAAAATGGAAAAGAACCAGTCAGAAATTAAAAATACTCTGACTGAAATAAAGAATAATATACAGAAATTCAATAGTAGACTAGCAGACCCCAAGAATCATATCAAAAATTTGAAATACAAGGAAGCAAAAAACACCCAACTGGAAAAGAAAAAAGAATCCAAAAATATGAAGATAGTGTAAGGAGCCTCTGGGACAACTTCAAACATACCAACATTCAAATTATGGGGGTGCTAGAAAAAGAGAGAGAGAAAGATATTGAAAACCTATTAGAAGAAATAATGACAGAAATTTCTGATCAAAGAAATAGACTTACAAGTCCAGGAAGTGCAGAGAACCTCAAACAAGAGGAGTCCAAATAGGACCACACCAAGACACATCATAATTAAAATACCAAGGGCAAAAGACAAAGAGAGAATATTAAAAGAAGCAAGAGGAAAACAGTTAATTACAAGAAAATACCCATACAACTGTCCACTGATTTCTCAACAGAAACTATGCAGGCCAGATGGGAGTGGCAAGAAATATTCAAAGTGATGAATAGCAAGAACCTACAACCAAGATTACTCTATCAGCAAAGCTATCATTCAGAATTGAAAGGCAGATAAAGAGCTTCACAAATAAGAAAAAGCTAAAGGAGTTCATCACCACCAAACCAGGATTATATGAAATGCTGAAGGATATTCTTTAAGAAGAGGAAAAAAAGAAAAAGGTAAATTATGAACAACAAAGTGACAACAAATACATATCTATCAACAAGTGAATCTAAAAACCAAGTGAATAAAAAACTCGGATCAACCGAATAAACTGTTGAATATAATGGAATTGGGGGCATAAAAAACGAGTTGACTGACAATTCTTGGGGGTAAGTAGGTGTGAAAGGTGCAGGAAGAGATTTGACAAAAATCTTACATCTATGGATGAGGAGAGTGACAGGGGGAAAGAGCATGTGGTGGTGGTGGGGAACCAGGTGAAGGGGAACTATCGGGGAAGAAAAGAGGAACATCTGTAATAATCTGAACAATAAAGATTTATTTTAAAAATGAGATCAAAAGATATATACAGACAAATGAGAATAAAACAATATATCCAAAAGTCTGGGATACAGCAAAAGCTGTCCTAGAGGGAATTTTATATCATTGCAAACCTATCTCAAGAAACAAGAGAAATTCCAAATAAACAACCTAACATCACACCTTAAAAGATTAGAGAAAGAAGACCAAAATCAACCCAAAGTTAGCAAAATAAAAGAAATAATAAAAATCAGAGCAAAATTAAATGAAATAAAGAAAAAGACTATACAAAAAAATCAATAAGGAAAAACCTAGATGGAGGCATAAGTGAACACCTAAACTGCTGCCTCACACAACCATTTCAAACTATAACTAAAAGACAAAATGGACATCATCCAGAACCACAGGAAAGCTGGCTGAGTGGAAATTCTACAACTAGCAGGAAAGAGAAAAGTATACTGAAACTCGGAGGAGATGCAGAGGTAGAGATACATAGGGGCACATGCAGAGAGGGCAAGCAACTGAGTACATAGCTGGCTTTCTCAATTGGGAGGGAGTCAAAAGCTCCTAACTGCTCAGAGTTCTAGGCAAGACTCTGGAGACCCAGACTCATATGGGGAGAAACTGGACTGTCATAAAAGAGAAAAGCACATTGAGACTCAGAGGGACTGCAGAAGGCAAAGGTATGGAGGTGTGCACGCAGAGGACTGGCAACTGAATACACAGCTGCCTTTCTCAATTTGGAGGAAGACAAAAGCTCCTGATGGCTCTGAACTCCAGTTCCGGTTGAGACTCTAAGGATCCAGACTATTCAGTGAGAAAACAGACTGTCTGGCAGTGGACGGAACTTGAGGGTGGCTTTCTCTCAGGGGTACTTGTAGTGATTACCGTGGAACACTGAGACCCAGGGTCCTCTTAGGGTAGGGTTGATGGGAAGGCACTGCTGTCTGCTCCACCCTGAAATTCTGCCACATCTAAGCTAAGCACAGAGGCTTTTGCAAGTCTTGTCTCATAAGGGTGTCTCCAGCACACAAGTTCTCCCAGTGTAGACACACCTGATCGTCAAAGCCAATTCACCTGGAGGTCAGTTCCTCTCAGTGATACCAACAACAATCAAGGCTTAACTACAACAAGACTGTGCACATAGCCCACAAAGGGGTGCACCAAGAGGGCCCACCTCAGGTAACTGGGGAGGCTGAGCCACTGGGAACCATAGAGCACTTAATACACAAAGCCACTCTATCAACTCAGGGAAGAAGCCAAAATGTGGAAACAGAGAAACAAGTCATAAATGAAAGAAATGGAGGAAAGCAAACTACTGGATATAGAGTTCAAAACTACCATTATAAAGTTTTTCAAGAATTTTCTAGAAAAGGCCTATACATTTAATGAGACCCTCGAGGATATGAAAAGGGATCAATTAGACATTAAGCATATACTGACTGAAATAAAAATGAATATACAGAAATCCAACAGCAGACTAGAGGTTGGCAAGAATCAAGTCAAGAATTTGAAATATAAAGAAGCAGAAAACATTCAACTGGAAAAGCAAGAAGAGAAAAGAATCCAAAAATGTGAAGATAATGTAAGGAGCCTCTGGGACAGCTTCAAGAGTACCAACATCAGAATTGTGTGGGTGCCAGAAGAAGAGAGAGAGCAAGTTACTGAAAACTTATTTAAAGAAATAATGACTGAAAACTTCCCAAATATGGTGAAAGAAATGGACTTACAAGTCCAGGAAGCACACAGAACCCCATATAAAAGGAATCTAAAGAGGACTACACCAAGACACATCATCATTAAAATACCAAGAGCAAAAGACAAAGAGAATATTAAAAGCAGCAAGAGAGAAACAGTTAATTACCTACAAGGGAGCACCCATATGACTGTCAGCTGATTTCTCAACAGAAAACTGCAGGCTAGATGGGAGTGGCAAGAAATATTCAAAGTGATGAATAGCAAGAACTTATAACCAAGATTACTCTACCCAGGAAAGCTATCATTCAGAATTGAAGGGCAGATAAAGAGCTTCACAGATAAGAAAAAGCTAAGAGTTCATCAACACCAAACCAGTATTATATGAAATGCTGAAAGGTACTCTTTAAGAAGAGGAAGAAGAAAAGGTAAAAGACAAAAAAATTATGAACAACAAATACATATCTATCAAAAAATAAATCTAAAAATGAAATGAATTAAAAATCTGATGAACAGAATAAACTGGTGAATATGATAGAATGAGGAGCACAGAAAGGGAGTGGACTGATAATTCTCAGGGGGAAGGAAATGAGGGAGGTGTAGAAAGACTGGACAAAAATCATACACCTATGGATGAGGTCAATGCGGGGGGGGGGAGGTAAGAGTAGGGGGAGGGGTGGGAGCTGGGTGGAGGAGAGCTGTGGAGGGGGAAAAAGAGAAACAAATGTAATAATCTGAACAATAGAAATTTAATTTTAAAAAAATACTAAAGGTTAAAAAAAAAGAAGAAGAAAAGAAAGAAAGAAAGAAAGAAAGAAAGAAAGAAAGAAAGGAAGGAAGGAAGGAAGGAAGGAAGGAAGGAAGGAAGGAAGGAAGGAAGGAAGGAAGAAAGAAAGAAAGAAAGAAAGAAAGAAAGAAAGAAAGAAAGAAAGAAAGAAAAAAAGAAAAAAGAAAGATCCCAGGTTTGGTTTCGGTCAAGGGCATGTACCCTTGGTTGCAGGCACATCCCCAGTGAGGAGTGTGCAGGAGGCAGCTGGTAGATGTTTCTCTCTCATCAATGTTTCTAACTCTCTATCCCTCTCCCTTCCTCTCTATAAAAAATCAATAAAATATATTTTTTAAAAAAGAAAGAAACCAAGTCCTCCTGTCTTTCTGGACTCAGAGCTTTTTATTAACACAAATTGTCCTAAGGCAAGGTAGATTTACACATCAAAGACCAAGGTTTAATATACAGAATCCTTTGTCAGATTGGAAGAACTGCCTATGGCTGTTCAGGTGTTTGGCTAGCAGATGGCAATAATATATATATATATTGAAATGCCCTCAGCTGTCTGGAAGCAAGCAATCATTTATATATCCTTTTCAGGTTTGGGGAAATGCCCTTTTCAACAGGCGATAATATGTATTTTCTAGCCCTTGCTGAAGGCTCAAGGTTCACCAACCTTATGATGTACTTATTGCGTTTATGATCTGCTGGAATTAGCTTCCAGCAGAGGGGTTTTCTCTAGGGGTGGTACCAGCCTGGGCGAGGGACTGCCAGGGTTTTGCAGACTGGCCACACTCCCATCAGGGTGAGGATCCCCACTAGGGGCGCAGGCCTGGATAATGGGCTGATGGCCATTTGCAGGTTGGCTATATCCTCATCAGGATGAGGGTCCCTGCTGGAGATGGGGGAGTGGGGAGCCTGGACAAGGAGCTGATGAATGTTTGCAGGCTGGCAATGCCCCCAGCTTTGTCAAGATGGATGTCCAGAATACATCTGATCTAATTAGCATACTATCCTTTTATTAGTATAGATAGTGCCAGAAGTATTAGCCAGAGCAATAAGGCAAGATAAAGAAATAAAAAGTATCCAAATAGGGAAGGTAGAAGTCAAATTGTCATTTTTTGTGGATGACATGATGCTGTATATAGAAAACCCTGAAGACTACCAAAAATACTACTGGAAACAATAAACAAATACAGTCAAGTTTCAGGATGCAAAATCAATGTGCAAAAATCCATTACCTTCCTGTAAACCAACAACAAAACTTCAGAGAAAGAAATGGATAAAATGATTTCTTTTGCAATCGCAACCAAAAGAATAAAATACCTAGAAATAAACTCAACAAATAATGTGAAAGACCTATATACTGAACATTCTAAAACATTATTAAAAGAGATTAAAAAAAGACACAATGAAATGAAAAAATATCCTGTGTTCATGGATTAGAAGAATCAGCATAGTCAAAATAGCCATTTTATCCAAAGCAATATACAGATTTAATGCAATCCCCATTGAAATCCCAACAATGAAGGGGAAAATAAGACATTTTGGGGGACTAGCTATCTGAATCTGTGCCAGTAACCTGCATTCTGACACACACTCTTGCTTGCCAGTAAACTCCATTCTTATCTGTGATGCCCATACTGCCTTGCAGAACCTGTTTCCTATAATACTTCCGTTTTACAGAGGCCATAAGCCATGAACCATATACAATCCCCTGAGGGGATTGGCAGTGCTAGCATCAAATAGGCCTTTAAATGTAATCTCACTTCCCCCATCCCAACTCATGGGTGGCAGCAAAGCTTGTGAAAAGTTTGGGGGACAAAGGAACTAAGGGTATAAAGGGAAAGCTTTGTTCATATTCATCTCCCAGGATTTGGAGACTGACTCCCCTGAGTTAAGGCACTAGTGCAACTGCAATTAAAGGCTACTTTTCTGATTATCCTCTGATTGCCTGGCTGATTAATTTTCCCTAGTTGCTTGGCACCTTATCTGCAACAATGTCATTTTTTAAAGAAATTGAATGAGAAATCAGCAGATTTGTTAGGAACCACAAAAGACCTAGAATAACCAAAGAAATCCTGAGAATAAACAAACAAACAAACAAAAAATACAATACTAGAGGTATCACACTACCTGACTTTAAAATATACTACAGAGCTTCAATAATCAAAACACCATGTACTGGCAAATAAATAGATACATATCAATGGAACAGAATAGTGTCCAGTTATAAAACCACATGTATATGGACAGGTAATTTTTGACAAAGGAGCCAGAAACACACATTGGAGTAAAGATAGTCTCTTCAATAAATGGTGCTGGGAAAACTGGAAAGCCACATGCAAACAAATTAAACTGGATTGCAGTTTGTCCCCATGTACAAAAATTAATTCAAAATGGATCAAAGACTTAAACATAAGACCTGAAACTATAAGACACATAGAAAAAAATATACATACCAAACTCATGGTATGGTATGGGTGGTAAAGAACATTTTATGGACTTGAACCCAAAGGCAAGGGAGGTTAAGGCAAAAATAAATGAATGGGACTATAAGAAACTGAGAGGTTCTGCACAGCAAAAGAATGGACAACAAAACAAATAGGCAGCCAACCAGATGAGAGATGATATTTGCAAACAGTAGCTTAGACAAAGGTTTAATTTCCAAAATATACAAAGAACCAGTAAAGCTCAACATCAAACAAATAAACAATCCACCTTCCCCAAACAGCCAATAGATATATGAAAAGATGTTCAACCTCACTGGCAATCAGGGACATGCAAATTAAAACTACAATGATTTAGGGGTGACCTTACACCAGAGTGGCCATTATCAATAAGACAAGCAACAACACAGGTTGGAGAGGTTGTGGAAAAAGGGAACCCTCATTCACTGCTAGTGGGAATGTAGACTGGTGCAATCACTATGAAAAGCACTCTGGCGATTCCTCCAAAAATTAAAAATAGAACTATTATATCACCCAACAACCCCACTCCTGAGTATGTACCTAAAAAACCTGAAATCATCTATATGCAAATATATATGTATCCCTATGTTCATTGTAGCATTATTGACGGTAGATAGCCAAGAGTTGGAAACAGCCCAAGTGCCCTATGATAAAGGCTTGATAAAGAAGATGTGATGTATATATACAATGGAGTACTACATTGCCATAAAAAAGGTTGAAATGGCATCATTTATAACAACATGGATGGACCTTGAGAACATTATGCAAAGTGAAATAAGACAAATAGAAAAGGCTAAGAACTATATGATTTTACTCATATGTGGAATATAAAACTGAAACTTATGAACACAACCAGTAGTGTGGTAGTTGCCAGAGGGAGATGGGTGAGAGAAGAAAGGAGTCCTAATATGAGGTGACAGGAGAAGATTTGACTTTGGTCCAATATAAAGATTTGTACATTAATAATCCACACATGAAATCTGTATGTTCATGTAGACTAATGTTACCCCAATAAAATCCTATCTAATAAAAGAGTAATATGCAAATTGACCATCACTTCAACACAAGATGGCTGGCCCCATGTGGACACAAGATGGCTGCCACAAGATGGCCAGCTGGAGAGGGCAGTTGTGGGGGGATTAGGCCTGCAAGGGAGAGCAGTTGGGGACAATAAGGCCTGCAGGAGAGGACAGTTAGAGGTAACTGGGCTGGAAAAGAAGAGCAGTTGTGGAGGACCCAGTCCTGCAAGGGAGGGCAGTTGTGGGGGCCCAGACCTGCAGGAGAGGACAGTTGGGGGGAACAGACCTGCAGGGGAGGGCAGTTAGGGGTCACCAGGCCTGCAGGGAAGGGCAGTTGTGGGGAGCAGGCCTGTAGGGGAGAGCAGTTAGGGTTGACTAGACTAGCAGGGGAGGGCAGTTAGGGGTGATCAGGCTGGCATGGGAGGGCAGTTGAGAGCATTCAGGCCTGCAGGGAAGGGCAGTTGGGGGTGACTAGGTCAGCAGGGGAGTGCAGTTAGGGGCAATAATGGTGGCAGGGAGCACTTAGGCATCGATCAGGCTAGCAGGGGAGTGGTTAGGGGGTAATCAGGCTGAAAGGCAGAAGCAGTTAGGGGCAATCAGGCAAGTAGGCAGGCAAATGGTTGGGAGCCAGCAGTCCTGGATTGTGAGAGGCATGTCTGGTGGGAACGGACCTAAATAGGCAGTCGGACATCCCTCTAGGGGTCCCTAATTGGAAAGGGTACAGGCTGGGCTGAGGGATATACACTATCACCACCCTATGTGTGAATTTCGTGCACCAGCCTCTAGTAGAAATAATAAAAAAAGAAAGTGTCATTTATTAAATGACGTTCTAAAAAAAATCAAAAAACTAAGTCAGAAGAGATAAAACTTCAGCAGGAGAAAGGCAGGTCTGGAATAGGTATAATGGAGTTATAAAAGTATCCAAATTGTGTAGATTCTGCTGTCAATTCTTTGGAGTGAGGAAACTGAGCACCAGTCTGTTCTTTGGGAGCTGTTTTCAGATGGCCTCAGCATCCTGGTCTCATCACTCCACATAGAGAAGAGAATGGACTGGAACACAGAAGACCTGCATTTCACTCTGAACCCACTGGACCAGCAGCATTGGAATCACCTAGAAATGTGCATACGTTTTATTAAAATGTATTGGATACAAAAACATAAAATAAAAGGTAAGGAAAGAAAGACCACAAATTAGCTGACTCATGCCTCCTCTGTCACTGGCTGTATTTATAAATATGAAAACATGGGTTTCTCTAGAGAAAGCACAGTTTCTAATTCATCATGAGCTCTTCTCACTCCAGTATCCAATGTTCTGTTGGAATCCCTCAGAAACAGCTTTTCCTGTGGGAAAGTTAATTTTAATCACTCAAAGACTAACTTAAGTTAAAAACATAAAGCGATGACTTTAATCAGAAACCATCAGATTTAGGGCTTAAATAAAAACAAAGTGGGGATCATGACTATGACACTAACAGTGTGGGTTTTTTCAGAAATATTGATTCTTACACGAAAGGAGACAGACTACCTCTGAGTTCAGGTGATTCTGATAACTGTTCTAGAGAGATAGCTTTAGATTTAATGGTATGTACTTGAAACATCAACACCTAATTTTTTAATTCTGTCCCAGGAAATTGTTTATTGATTTTAGAGGGAGAGAGGAAGAGAGAGGGAGGGAGAGGGAGAGAGAGAGAAAGAGAGAGAGAGAGAGAGAGAGAGAGAGAGAGAGAGAGAGAGAGAGAGAGAGAAGAAGAAGAAGAAGAAGAAGAAGAAGAAGAAGAAGAAGAAGCAGCAGCAGCGTTGACGTGTAAGGAAACATGGGTCAATTGCCCCCTCTAGGCTTTCTGAACAAGGATCAAATTTACAACCTAGTTATGTGTCCTTACTAGGAATCAAACAGGCCATCTTTGGTAATGGTGGGGATGCTTCATGGCAGGATGCTCCAATCCACTGAGTCCCCTGAGCAGGGCAGCATTTTAATTCTTAATGTTTCCTTTAAAAGAGTAAATTAGTACGACTTAGAATTTGTGGGTCCCAAACATTCTGTGCTTTGAAAGGCACATAATAATGGCAGAAAATAATTTTATTCTCCAATATTTTGCATTTTTGCATTGCTGACCAACACCTTGAAGGAAAGTCTGCATGACTTTGTGGTTTCCAATCTGATACCTCCATCATTGGTGAATTCAACAGTCACCCAGGATAGAAGTCTTTTGTTGTGAACAATATGAATTATACTAGAGGTCCAGTACACGGATTTGTGCACTGGTGGGGTCCCTCACCTGGCCTGCAACCTCTCGCAATCCAGGACCCCTCAGAGGATGTCAGACTGCTGGTTTTAGCCTGATGTCTGCATGTCAGGCAGAGAGAACTCACTGGTGTATGACTGGGGCCAGGGAGCGACCGCATGTCCTGCCCATCTGACCCAGTACCAATTGGCTGGACCTCAGCAGTAAGTTAATCTACTGGTTGGTGTGTCTGCCCCCTGCTGGTCAGTGCATGTCATAGCGACTAGTCCAACAGTTTAATAGTCAGAAACAGCATATTAGGCTCTTACTAATATTATATAAGATTATATTATTTTGCATGTGAACAACTCTAAACCTACTTATAACACTCTATATTTACCTCCTGCCCCTTCATAATCTCTCTTTCTGCCTTGCTCAGCCTTCAATGCAGGCATTGATTTTCCTTCTTTTACAAGATCCTACCTAGTTAAAGAGTAATATGCAAATGGACCATTCCTCTGCTACACCCACAAGCCATGACCACTAGCCAATCAGAGTAAGTATGCAAATTAAGCCAACCAAGATGGCTATGGCCACAGAAAGAGTAGGAGAAAGGCTTGAGTTGCCCCTGGCAATGGTAGAAGCCAAGCTTTCTGCACAACCTGGCCAGAGCTTAGGGCCACAAAGTTTCAAAGGTTGTGCAAGCAGGAGACTTGGCTCCTCTTCAGGCTACAGAGTTTTAATTGTAGAAGATAAATAAATCCCAGATACCAGGGCCTCAGCTTGGGTCCCTGGGGGGCATGGCTGGCCTGCAAGATCACCACAGGCCTCTCGCCCAGGCCACCTCACACCCCAAAAGGAACACTCACACTGATCCAGGACACACTTCAGGGCAAACCAGCTGGCCCCAACCATGCGCCAGGCCTCTATCCTATCTAACAAAAGAGTAATATGCAGATTGACCATCACTCAAACACACAAGATGATTGCCCCCATGTAGTCAAAAGATCCTGCCCCCATGTGGACACCAAATGGCCACCAGGAAATGGCCAGCAGGGGAGGGCAGTTGGCAGGGATCAGACCTGCAAAGGAGGGCAGTTGGGGGTGATTAAGCCTACAGTAGAGCGCAGTTAAGGGTGATCAAGCCAGCAGAGGAGGGAAGTTGAGGGTGACCAGGCCTGCAGGGAAGGGCAGTTGGGAGAGGACCCAGGCCTGCAGGGAAGTACAGTTAGGGGTGACCAGGCCCACAGGGGAGGGTACTTAGGGGCAAACAGGCTGGCAGAGGAGCAGTTAGGCATCAATCAGGCTGGCAGGGGAGTGGTTAGGGGTGATCAGGCTGGAGGCAGAAGCAGTTAAGGGCAATCAGAAAAGCAGGCAAGTGAGCAGTTGGGAGCCAGCAGTCCTGGATTGTGAGAGGTAAGTCTGACTGCCTGTTTAGACCTGATCCAGGTTGGAGAGGGAGCAGGCTGGGCTGAAGGACACCCCTGCTCCTGTGCGTGAATTTTGTGCACCAGGCCTTTAGTTAGTTTATATTTTTAATAATATTATAAGCACAATAAGGTGTGTATTCCTTAAGAAAAATTATTTTTTTAAATAATCTTTATTTTTCATATTATTACAGATGTTCCTCTTCCCCCACCCCCATAGCTCCCCTCCATTCAATCCCTTTTCCCCATCCCCTTACCCTCCTCATCCATAGGTGTACAATTTTTGTCCAATCTCTTCCTGCACCCCTCATATCCCCTTCCTCTGAGAATGTCAGTTCTCTCCCTTTCTATGCCTCTGATTCTAATATATTCACCAGTTTATTCTGTTCATCAGATTTTTTTTTCATTTGGTTTTTAGATTCACTTGTTGATAGATATGTATTTGTTGTTCATAAATTTTATCTTTACCTTTTTCTTCTTCTTAAAAAATACCCTTCAACATTTCATATAATCCTGGTTTGATGGTGATGAACTCCTTTAGCTTTTTCTTGTCTGCGAAGCTCTTTACCTGACCTTCGATCCTAAATAATAGCTTTGCTGGGTGGAGTAGTCTTGGTTGTAGGTTCTTGCTATTCATCACTTTGAATATTTCTTGCCACTCCCATCTGGCCTGCATAGTTTCTGTTGAGAAATCAGTTGGAAGTCCTATGGGTACTCCTTTGTAGGTAACTGTTTTTCTCTTCCTGCTTTCAAGATTCTCTTGTTGTCTTTTGCCCTTGGCATTTTAATTATGATGTGTCTTGGTGTGGTCCACTTTGGATTCTTCTTATTTTGGATTCTCTGTGCTTCTTGGATTTGAACATCTTTCCTTCACCAGGTAGGGAAAGTTTTCAGTCATTATTTCTTCAAATCGGTTTTCAGTATCTTGCTCTCTCTCTTCTTCTGGCACCCCCATAATTTGAATGTTGGAATGTTTGAAGTTGTCCCAGAGGTTCCTTACACTATCTTCATATTTTTTTTAATTCTTTTTGCTTTTTGCTTTTCTGGTTAGGTGTTTTTTTCTTCTTCACATTTTAAATCTTTGGTTTGATTCTTGGGGTCCTCTAGTCTACTGTTGAATTTCTGTATACTATTATTTATTTCAGTCAGTGTATGCTTAATTTCTGACTGATCCTTTTCCAATTTTTTGGCATTCTCATTAAGATCCTTGAAGGTTTCACTAAGTTCCTTGGAACTTTCTAGAAGATTCTTGAGTAACCTTAAAACTGTGGTTTTGAACTCTATATCCAGTATTTGCTTTCTTCCATTTCTTTCACTCATGACATATTTCTTTGTCTCTGCATTTTGACTGCTTCACTGTGTTAATGGAGGGGCTTTGTGTGTAAGTGACCTATAGGGTCCAGTGGCTCAGCTTCCCCACTGGGGAAGTGTCACCTGAGGTGGACACTCTCGGTGCACTTCTTTGTGAGCTGGGTGCACAGTCTTGTAGTTAAGCCTTGATTGCTCTTGGTACACTGGGAGGAACTGACCTCCAGGCCAATTGGCTGTGAGGACCTGCTGTGTCTATAATGGAAGAACTGCTGTGCTTGAGACACCCTTATGGGGCAGGACTTCCTTCAATGGGGCTTTGGTACTCACTGAGTCTGCCTCTTGAGTGTGTCACTTATGGATGTGGGGAGTTGGAATCTGGTATCATCTCACACTGACCACTGGGTACACTGGCTCCTGGATCTTCAAGGAGGTGCAAATCAGCCACTGCCTGAGGCCAAGCAGCAGGGGCTATATAGCAAGATCTGCAGATTTCTCCTCTTTTTTTGGAGTTTGGACATTTTGGAGCTCTCTGATCCAGCTGCAGTTTGTTAGGTTAAGCTGCAAAAGGGCAGACCATTCATATACAAAATATTTTGGGAGGGTTTGTAAATTGGATGGTGCAAGGTCTTAGGAAATCACCAGGGCATGGCAAACAGTGATCACTGCCAGCCGTCTCTGTGTCTCTGCATCCCTGTGTCCTATGCCCAATGCAGTTAACAATGATTCCTGTGGCCTCTGCGAGAAATCCACCTTCTCTTTCTGACCTCATGCCAGACACTCCAGCTTCTCCCCATAGGAGTCTGGGTCCCAAGAGTCTAACCAGAAACGAGTTCTGAGCTTGTGTCTCCTTCTTGGTTGAACAAAACAGCACACCCAGTCACCAACCCGATTCATTTGCCTCTGTACTTCTGCTTTTCTGTGCCTCTGCATGTCCTACCCAGTCTCAATAAACTTTTTTCTTTCCTTCTAGTTGTAGAACTTCTATTCAGCCAACTTTCCCATGGTTCTGGGTGATAGTTGTTTTGTCTTTTAGTTGTAGTTTTGGTGTTGTTGTGAGAGGCAGCATGTACAGGTGTAGTCCTTATGCTGCCATCTTGGTTTCTCCTTAACAAATATTAGTATCTTTCATGCTACACAGTTATTTTGAGATTTAATACTAATGCTAATATGAACAGTTAATTATTTTTTATTTTTGAATAGTGTTGTGTTCAGTGAATAACCACTTTACCTATTGATCTATTAGTTACTTTCAGGCCTGTAGTTTTATAAAATAAATTTACTGGGAATATTGCATTTAGTTCTTTATATAAATGGATTAGTGCACATTGAAAGGAAACTAATTAGAAGGTGGCTGGTGGGGTGGGACTGGGCACGATGGGCCAGACATGCTCTGGAACCAACCTCTCGCAGTCTCTCCCCAACTGGCACTGAGGTTCGAAGGACATTTGTGGAATGAGTGGTATCCCTCTGGCATGTAGAGTCTCTCTATCTGGCCTGTGGGGCTCGGGTCAAAACTGGCTCTCTGACATCTCTCGAGGGGTCCTAGAGTGGGAGAGGGCACTCTGCAAAGTTGCTGTCATACTGAGTGTAGTACACAAATGCAAGTGTGCAGTAAACCAGATTTGGGACTAACATGGTCTGGCAACAACATAATCCATGGCCAAAGGTGGAATCATGTGGCCCCATGAGAGATCAGGCTCCCTCCTCTCTTGCTATAGGGTGTATCACCTGAGAACTGCTGCTGCCAAGTCACTGCAGCTTGGCAGCTCCTGCATTGAGCAGTTGCCCCCTGGTAGTCAGTGCATGTCATACCTTCTAGTTGGTTGCATGGTCAGATGGTTGGTCAATCACTTAGTTTTTATATAGAGAGATGTTTTCCTTACCTAACTGTTGCAGTACAGGTGAGTGTTATACTTTTTAAAAATATATATATTTTATTGATTTTTTACAGAGAGGAAGGGAGAGAGATAGAGAGTTAGAAACATCAGTGAAAGAGAGACATTGATCAGCCGCCTCCTGCACACTCCCTACTGGATACGTGCCTGCAACCAAGATACATGCTCTTGACTGGAATCGAACCTGGGACATTTTCAGTTGCAGGCCGACACTCTATGCACTGAGCCAAACCGGTTTCGGCGAGTGTTATACTTTTTAAGATATACAGAACTGTGATCTCAAATGGTCATTTCTGTTGCCTTTCCAGCCACCCACAATAATGACAATTATAATTGTAAGCCCAAAAATTAGTAGTGTTAACTTGTTTTGTTTTAAATCCATTTCTTTAAGAAATTTTTATGGTGAGCATTTTTTATGTGTTTATTTACACTGTCTATCTTCTTTGTTAAAAAGTCTGGTCAGAAACTTCGGCCAATTTTAAATTCTATTGATTTAATCAATAGGAAAACAGTTTAGCCTCTAAGACTTCTGTTTTCACTTCACTCATTCCTCAAAGACTCAACAGATTTCTTTGTTATTGGAACTATATGTTTTGAATACTGGAAGAAAAATTATTTTTCTCAAATTGTATCCTATGTACAATTTAAAGCCCATTTGCATGATGCACTTATAAGATTAACTTCCATTGCTAACATTCTCTACCTTTCATTTTAAATCAAAGCACTCAATAGTATATTAAGTGATGTCAAAGTTTGTAGTATTTGTCAATTTTCTTGGTATAAATACTATCATCATCCTTAGCTTCAAACTTCCAAAGTCATAGCACTGAACATGGGCCTGATAAGATATTTCAGTAGCACATCATTAAATTTTATTTCCAATTTACTGATACAGTAGATGCAAACTTGCTCAAGAACACTCATAATAAAATTCATGATTTTGTGGCCAGGTGCTGGAGGGAAGCCAGTACCAGCAGCTGGGAGAAGGAAGGCCTACTCTCGCACAAATTTTGTGCATTGGGCCACAAAATCATGAATTTTAGAGAGTAGGCCTTCCTTCTCCCAGCTGCTGGTACTGGCTTCCCTCCAGCACCTGAGACCCAGGCTTCCCTCCAGCTTCCAGCACACGGGACACAGGCTTCCCTCTGGCTGCCGGCACCCAGAACCTGAGCTTTCCTTGCAAAGGGAGGCCCTGCTCACTTCCTGCAGCCTGAAGGTCGGTGATCTGGGCCTCCCTCTACAGGGCTATCAGGGGGCCATAGCCTGGTCCGTGACCAATTGCATCACATCCACTTTGGCTGGCCTGGCACCAGTGAGTGACCATAGCATGCTCCCAAATGGTCACAGATGGTTGTTCTGCTGTTCAGCCATTCAGTTGATTTGTATATTATGCTTGTATTTTATAGGATAATAAAATAATTGGGAAGTGGCCAGTTTTAATCATTTTTTTAAACTTTGATTTAAGTATAATTGATTTAAAACATACATTCAAAAATATTTACTTTGATTGATTTCAGAGAGGAAGGGAGGAGAGAGTGATAGAAACATCGATGGTGAGAATCCTGACAGGCTGCCTCCTGCACGCCTCACAATGGGGGATCCAGCCCACCACCTGAGTATGTGTCCTGACTGGGAATGCAACTGTGACCTCCAGTTTCATAAGCCAACACACCCTCTTAGCTTTTAAGAGATCCCACTTGATCTGCAACCAGAGCAGTAATGAGCAATGACAACTCATCCTAGACTAATCTCCTGAACCTACGCTCAAGGCCTCCTTTTCTCTGATTCTCCAGTGAGCTTACAGCAGCTTCCCCTTGGGCTCATTTATTTCCCTCAGTGTTTCTAGGAGCTAAAGGAGCCCTGGCTAGCCTCTCTGCTGTTCCTTGTTCTATCCTAACTAAGCCCTACTAATTTTTTTTTTCCATTATCCCCTTCATAATGTTCCCTCAAAATCTTCAGAAATCTTTTCTGCATGAATTCAAGAACTCAAACACTACAGGCCAAGTTGAGGCAGACCTGCTCCAGGCTGGTTCCTGTTCCCTAAAAATCAGGCCTGGGACATGCTGTATAAAGACAGAACAAGACATGATTTTGCTCACAAGACGTGGAAGAAAATGTGATGGCCCACATTCACTTTGCTGTTGTTGAATCAAATCAATCTTAACATGGTTCATTTAAAAAATGTCTTTATTGATTTTTTAGAGAGAAAGGGAGATGAAGAAACATCAATGATGAGAGAGAATCATTGACCAGCTGCTCCCTGCATTCCCCCTACTGGGATGGAGTCCCCAACCTAGACATGTGTCTAGACCTGGAATTGAACCAGCGATGTATATTGGTTCATGGGTACACAACAAACCACTGAGCCATGCCGGCTGTGCACAGTATTCTTTTTTATCATTGACTTTATTACAGATGTTTCCAATTTCCCCCCATACTCTTGCCCCTTTTTCTCCCTCTACCCTGCCCCCACTGCTTTTAGTCCATCACCATAGTATTATATATATCCATGGTCTATACATATATGTACTATATACTTTAAAAATATTTTTTTTTTATTTTAGAAGGTGGAAAAGAGAGGGAGAGATAAAAACATCAATGATGAGAGAAAATCACTAATTAGCTGCCTTCTGTCCCTCCCCACCCCCAAACTGAAATTTAAGCCCACAACCCATGTATGTGCCCTGACCTGGAAAAAAACTAGTGTCACATGACCTCATCATTTGTGGAATAAAATGAATAGCATAAATTGATGAACAAAAATAGGTTCAGAGACATAGAAGCATTGAACAGATCATCAAACTTCAGAAGGAAGGTGGGGTGGGGGCATTAAGAGATTAACCAAAGGACTTAAACTGAGTGGCCAGGTTATTATGATCTCTGAACACATAATAATCTGACTGCTCAGTGTATATCCTATATAATAAAAGGCTAATATGCAAATTTCCCCCTGGACCAGGAGTTCGACCTCTAGGCTGGCCAGACAACCGCCCATGTCCCCTCTTCCCACCATGCTGAATGGCCAGATTATTATGCATTCAGAAATCATAATAATCTGGCCACTCAGTATATATGCATGCATATAAGCATAACTAATGGACACGGACACTCGGGTGCTGAGTGCATGTGCTTAGGGGATGTCGGGGAGAGGTCACTAGAGGAAAAAGGAGACATGTAATAATATACATAATACTTCAAACAATAAAAAATTAAAAATAAATAAATACCCCCCGCCTGCCCTCCCCCCCCCCCAAAAAAAAAAAGAACCATACCTCCTGGATCATAGGTCAGGGCTCAATCATTGAGCCACACCAGTTGGGCTACATTATTTTCAAATTAAAAAAAAAAAAGTACATATTTTTTTTCTAGAGAAAGGGAGGGACCACTTTATTGACATCAGTGGATTCTGGGAATAATTTTCAAATCCGAGTGAAGAAACACGCAGATGGCTTCATTTTTTATAACCTCCTGGGGTCTTTGTCTTGCAAATATAGATCCGCCCTCTTTTGTGGGCTTACAGGAAGACACCCCCCCCCCCCCCCGTATTAGGGGTCCCCAGGCCATATCTGATGATCTGTCCTGGGGCCAGCAATAACAACCCTCCCCCCGCCCAAGGCAGAGCATTGTTCACAGTTTTTATGGCCTGATTATACCTTACAAGACCAGTTTCCTCCTCATTCTCCCCATCCCACACTTCCTTGTCCCACAACCTTCTTTTAGCTTTGTAGAGCAATAACTATGGGTTGTTATGGTGAACAGGAGTGATGACTGCTCTTAGCTACTTCCTGCTAGAAAGGAACTATGACCAAGGGGTTAGCATTCCGCTTCTTCCTGTCAGAGGGGTGTGTAGGGAGTTCTGGTTTGTAGGACCATCTGAAGTTTAAAGGCATTTCTGTCCAGCTTGCAAGTAGGCAGACGTAAGCAGTGGGCACCAGGGGTAGGTGGCGCTTTCAGCCTTGCGGGTAGAGTTGCATAGTTCCTCTGGGAGGTGACCTGTTGGATGTTGGCCCTGCATACTGCTGCCGTATTCACCAGATCTTGCTCCTTCAGATTACCACTTGTTCCGATCAACAGCATCCGTATCTTCTGAGCAGCCCTTCAAAATGTATGAAGAAGTGGAAAATTGGATCTCTGAATGGTTTGCCTCAAAACAAGGAAAGTTCTATTGGGACGATATCCACAAATTATTGTTCGTGTGGGTCATGAATTCAGGAAGAAGTGAGCTAGGTGGTTCTGGTCCAGGATGTCACATGAGTCTTCAGTTGAGATGTCACTGGGGCTGCAGTTATCAGAATTGACTGGAGCTGCAAGATCCAATTCCAAAGATTTGCAGTCACAACAAGGCTGGCGAGTTGGTGCTGGCAGTTCCTGGGAGGACTCTTTTTCTTCCCATCAGGGCTTTTCCATGAGCTGCTTGAGTGTCCTTATGACCTGGTAAATGATTTAATAGCAAATTCCATGTGCCAGGAGCCTTGAGAAATGTTATGCCCAGATTTCAAGATCCCCAAAGACCAACAGAAAGCTGAGTCCAATGCAAAAGCTTTATGCAAGCCCGAGCTTGGCTCTCCGCCTCCACCATCAAAGCAGTAGGATGCAGGAAGAGAGTGAGTCTGGAAAGCACAAAGGTTTTATAGGGGGAGGTGGGGCTTCCTCGACCACTGAGTTGGCCTATCCTGATTGGTTGGGTGAGGGGTGGGGACTAGTGACGCAAACATAGGGTGTGGCTAGGGTCTGGTTACACAAAGATAGGATCTGGTTAGCATACTTTTGGCCTTATGTTAGCTCCCCTTGCATTCCCATTGGCTGATTTAAGGGCAGACTGTGTAACTGACACATCCTGTGGCCTTTCTCAGAAGAGGGGTGTGGTCAGAGACACAACTACACAAGATGGAGGACACGTATGAAATGGAGTCAGTCCTGCTCTGCCCTTTCATTCTCCCCTTGTCTTGGAACTTAGGGCCCAGTCATGGGATGGACTGCATTTCTACCCCACCCTCTGTTACTAGAGGCCTGTACTGGGTGCACAGAACCATCAACTGAATCGCTCCTTTGTAAGTTCTTAAAGGGCTCCTATATGCTGAGGCCTTGAGACCTCAACCAAAGACCAGGCCTGGTGCCAGCACTGATAATTTTGTCCAAGAAAGGTTTAATGGCCTCTCTGAAGTGAGAATAGTCTCATTTTCCTTATTATTTAAGCAAGCAAACTTTTACAGAAGCCAATAGCAAGATTAAAATTTCAAACAGTGGGTTTTCAGTAAGATGGATGCTTCAGGAAACAGATGAGTTTGACATCGACTTTGACCCCAGATAGTTGACAATATTAAGCCAGACAGTGTTAAGTCACCAAGCTGTGACTTCCTGGCTGGAAACCTTCCTTTCCTTTTCTGCTTTGGGGAGTAGGCAGGATGGTGTCCTGCAGTGAGGCTTTTTAGGTGAGGGGTGGGGAAGGATGAAAAGGATGTAAAGCAGGCTGAATGCCAAGACTCCTCATCTGTAATGGTGGCAGGCCCTGCAGGCTCAGCCCTTGTAATGTCAGCAGGCCAGACTTCAACGACGCTTTTGGGAAGAGATGGGCCTAGAAAGATGAGCAGGGCCTCAAACAACACTGAGAGCCAGCAGAAGGGAGGGCAGGAGAGCAAGAGACCAGGCACAGTTGACGCCATTAATGGGTTTTCCCACATGTATTTTTGTTACAGATGTCTCTCTACCCCTCTCCCACCAACCCCCGCCCTGCCCCCCCCCCACACCCCATCCCCCCAGTGTATGTATTCTGGGTGGTGGATCTCTTGCATTCTTTTCCACCCTCTTTCCCTTGGAGATGTGTCAGTCTGTTCCAGTTAGCCAGGCCTTTGATCTCATCTTGTCCCTATCCAGGCGTCACTTGCTGGGCCACAACACTTTTATTCACCAAGTCTTTGGCTGGGATGCTATTATTCACCTGGGCAGCGCAGCGGAGAAAACTACATTACCCAGAAGGAAATGTGCCCACATGGGCGGAGCTAACGGACATTTCGTGTGTGCATCCGGTTGGGCGGTACTTCCTCCTCCTCGTAGTCCTTTTAACCTCTTAGGTCTTTGTTCAGGTTCTAAAGCTTCAGGGGACTAGTGGTAAATAAGAGGAGGCCTGGGAGCAGCTGCCTGCTGTGCGGGTGTGTCTGAGGCTCCCTGAGCCCCAACAGACCGAGATCGGCGTCTCCGTGCCTCCCTGTCTCCTCTCTGCTTACAGCGTTCCCGCAGCCCGACCCCATTTAACCCCCCAGCCGTGGGGACCCGCGCCTCTCAGGTCCCGCCGCCCAGGTCCCAGCGTTCAGAATGGTAAGTCCTTCGTAGGTGACACATGGTGGATGGGGGAAGAGGGTGAAAGGCTGCAGTATCACCTTGTTAGGACGTGATGATGGACTGAACTGGGAGATTCGGGAAACCGGGCCTGTTGGTGGTCTAAAGGCAACAAAGAAGATGAGGTGTGGTTTTGCAGAACGCTGGAGCAATAGATATTAGGGTCGCTGAAGGAGAAATGCACGGGGCCAAAAACGGTGAATAAATTATGAATTTATTAGGCCACCTGGAAGATTTGAAAACAGTCCTGCTGAGGGACTTGGGAGGCAGAAGCTGGTCCTGAGGCTGCCACAGCTTCACTGTTTGCTTTTGCTCCTTTTCTGGGCCTGGAGCTGAAATACAAGGAAGGCCTAGATGTGATCTTTAGCGGGGAAAAGATCAGGGGTCTCAGTTGCCTGACTAGTTATTGGCTAGGGGAGGGAAGGAAGGTTACCCTGGGGGTGAGATTCTTTTTTACCCAGTTTTGCCCTTGCTAGCATCCAGGGCTTTCTTGTAGGCCCTGAGACAGGGTTTCCAAATGGGATAGAACAGTGGTTAGGCCCCTATTCCAGAGGGCTTATCTGAATTGCCATTTTGTGTTGGATATTGTGGGTTATGGGAACAGGTAAAGACTAATTATTAGGGACTACCTCAGCATTGGGTGAAGCGATAGATGAGGAGTCTGGGTAGGCCCCAGTATGGTGGCTGTAAAAGTTAGTGGACTCCAGCTCACGTGATGGAGGTGTTCCGGGGATGGGTTTAATCTGGAAGGTGGAACCATGGGCTTTGCTCTGAGAGTAGTTGCAGTGGGGTGGTTAGCAGTACCTGATAAGGGCATTGCCATCGGGGCTGTAAATTATCTGATGGGTGGATTTCCTTTAGGAGGACTCAGTCCCCTGGCTGAGGAGGAGTAGGGGGATGTCGCCCATAGAAGGTGGAAGGAGGGTTTGATCAGTATGTTCTCTCAGTAATTGTTGGAATAGATTTAAAATGGGGACATAGTCTCCCAGAGGGGTATCTGTGGAAGGGATATTTCCTAATAAGAAGGGTCTGTGAATGAGTGGTGGAAATTAAGAAAGTCTAGGCTCAGATATAAGAGCGTAAGCCACAGGAGAGTGCCTGGGTGGGGCTACTTTAGCTTACTAGGAGAGAAGGGGTCCCTTTGAACGTCAGGGGTGAGCAGGTCCTGATTCACTGGACAACACCAAACAGTTTACCCCTTCACAAATAACACACTTTTAAACATACTCTTACTTTCAGGAAAATATACATTCAACAAAGTACAAGAAACCTTTTGTAATAAAAATAAGAGCAAGTGAATTAAAATGTGTCAAGCAGTTGATGTTTCAGTATTTCATGCTATTTAAAAATATTTAGATATTTATCATCTAACCCAGCAATGCTCCAAAGCCTTTAAGTTACCAAAGACTTTGGGAAATTATGTATAAACGCATGAGGCTGGATAAAAGATAGGAGAAGGAGGGAGCAGGCCCTGCAGCCTGTTCTTAGGCTTCCTGCTACTTGGATTTGAAACTGCCACATTTTGCCCTAACCACTTTGGCTGAGCAGATATAGTGTTGGCCTGTGGAATGAAGAGTCCCGGGTTCAATTCTAACCAAGGACACATGCCTGGGTTACAGGATCGATTCCCAGTAGGGGGCACACAGGAAGCAGTTGATCAATGACTCTTTCATCATTAATGTTTCTATCTCTCTCTTCCTCTCCATTCCTCTCTGAAATTCATAAAGAAATACACACACACACACACACACACACACACACACACACGAGGCCTGGTGCACAAAATTCGTCCCACTGGGGGGGGGGGGGGATGTCCCTCAGCCCAGCCTGTGCCCTCTCCAATCTGGGATATCTCTCTCACAATTTGGGACTGCTGGCTCCCAACCGCTTGTCTGCCTGCCTGCCTGCCTGCCAGCCTGATCACCTCTAGCCACTCCTCTGCCAGCCTGATGAATGCCTAACTGCTCTTCCTTGCCAGCCTAATCACCCCCAACTGCCCTCCCCTGCTGGCCTGGTCCCCCACAACTGCCCTCTCCTGCCAACCTGTTCGCCCCCAACTGCCCTTCCCTGCTGGCCTGGTCCCCTACAACTGCCCTCCCCTGGTGGCCTGGTCCCCTACAACTGCCCTCTCCTGCAGGCCTGGTCACCCCCAACTGCCCTCTCCTGCCAACCTGTTCGCTCCCAACTGCCCTCTCCTGTTGGTCTGATCCCCCCTAACCCCCTAACTGCCCTTCCTTGCTGGCCTGATTGCCCACAGTTGCCCTCCCCTGCCGGCCATCTTTGACCACATGGGGTAGCTATCTTGTGTGAGGGCATAATGGTCAATTTGCATATCACCTCTTTATTATATATATAGTGTGTGTGTGTGTGTAGGGGCAGGTTTAATTAAAGAACTCTTAAAAACAAAAACTGCCACATTTTCCTTAGGGATAGGATGCTAAGGTTTGGGTTATAATGAGTTCAGCTTCTGATTGTAGCTGGACTGTGAAGTAGGCGTTTCTAGTTTTGCAGTAATAAAAGTTATTGTTTGGGAAATGTGGGGTGGGGTGGATGAAAAGGTAGTGAGGTGAGAACAGTTTTCAGAGCATTAAAGGGATGAGAATGCTGGCTTTGGGATGTAAAGGCTTAGGGAGGTGGTCATTTCACCATGTTATGTCATAGAGGAACTTTGTGAGAAGACTGAAGTTGGGAACTCAGTGGTGAGAGTATGCAGGAAGCCTTTGAAAGGAGAGTATTTCTTGTTCAGAGTAGGGAACAGTCATGGAGGAGATAAGGCATTTACAGTCTAAGGAATGGCACGGCTTTGTGGGCTGAGAGGGAAACTGAGGTAGGGGACTGTCATTTGGGACAACTAGGTTTTATGAGGGGATATGCTATAGTTCAGGCACCAAGGTAGAAGGAGAAAAGAGTTGATGGGGGTGTTTAGTAAGATGCAGTGTAGAGGTGAGGTGGCTAATGACTGTAAGACTAATCTGTCAACCCCATAATAGAGACTGAGGAGGGGAAAGATTCCTTGGAAAGTCCAGGAAGGCAGAATAAGTGGCCCTGTTTGTCAGTTAAACAGGAGATGGGCTTACCTACCACTACATCGTTACCCAAGACTCTGTCCTGATGATGTAAGTCCATGAAGCCCTGTTAGTGCCTGGGCAGCTTCAGTCTTTGGTGGCCAGTCCCAGGAGGTCTGGGAGATCTAAAGTGGATCCAAAGGGCAGTCTTGCTGGGCTGGTTCATGTCAGACCTGGAGGAGCCAGATGGCAGTCTGATTTCCTGTGACCTTCCCTTTTTCACTATGGGCAGGGCCCAGTTAGGGGTCTCAGGTTTGAGCAGGGCTTGGTACAGTGTCCTTCCTTGTTGCATTTGAAGCATGGACCCATAAGAGACTTTGCCCCTGACTTACCCTTGGTTGGAGGATCAGCACTTCAATGGGGTTCTTGAGAGTGGTGGCTAGGAGCTGAAAGGCCTTCATATGGACCTTAGCCTTGGCCTGATCTCACCTTTTTTTTTTTTTGTATATGGGTTTCCTCCTTGTTTTTGAATTGGGGTCTTCTTGTCTCTATTAAAGGCCTTAATGATCAAGTTAGTGAGGTCTTTTGAAGGTTTTTTGAACCTTTGTCTACTTTTCGAAGTTTATGGTATATGTCGGGGGCTGATTGGGATATAAAATGGGTTTTCAGAAAAAGGACTCTCCCTGGGGAGGTGAGTTCTAAGGTAGTAAATTTGTGTAAGCCCTCTGTGATGCCGGAGAGGAGGAGAGCTGGGTTTTTGTCAGGGCCCTGGGTGATTTCAATAAGTTTGTCATAATTGACTGCCTTATAGGCAGCCTTTTTTGAGTCTGACAATGAGACAGGCTACAGAGCCTGAGCCCTGGAGATGAGGTGATAGCCCAATCTTGGGTCAGTTTGGGGTATTGCATTAGCGCCAGCCAGGTTGATGAGGTGATAGCCCCATCTTGGGTCAGTTTGGGGTATTGCATTAGCGCCAGCCAGGTTCGCCTCCTAGTCCTGTATATTGAGGGCACAGCATGGTCCTGAGCTACTACTAGTCAGATATGCTCCTTCTCTGGGGTGAGAGATGATGACAGGATAACTCAGATGTCATGCCAGGTAAGGTCATGGGACTGAGTCAGGTACTTAAATTCCTTAGTAAAGGTGGTTGGGTTGTTGGGGAAAAACCTGAAATGCCTCTCAATCTGTTTGAGGTCGAACATGAAAAATGGGATGTGTACCCTTTACCCAGACAATACACTCAGGGGTAGAATGGGCGTAGGAATAGAAGCAGCTGTTGACAAAAGCAGTCTTAGGTGGCCTGAGAACAAGTGTTAGGTGGCAAAAGGCTGTATTGGAGCTTGAGTTCTTGGGATTTGGGCTTTCAGGGGCTGTGAGAGAGGGTGGTATATAGTTCGGAGGGTCTGGGTTTTGGGAATCTACTGCAGATGAGCGAAGGGATGTGTAAGGAGTTGGAGGTCATGGTTTGCTGGTTCAGAAGTAGATTCAGAATCAGAAGTGTTAGGGGTATGATATTTTGTGTGAAGGAGAAAGATCTGATGGATAAAGCAGAACTGAGAGAGGATTGGGACTAGAGGGTAAAAAGGCCTGGTCTTAGGGAATTTATGACCATTTTCCATTGCATGCTAGAAATCATCTAAATTGAGCAATGTGTTAAAATTAAAAATGTCATTTTTAGGTCATAGAGACTTATCATCTAGTTTATATTGTGGCCAAACAGTGTTACAAAATAAAATGAGGTGGTTGGGCATGATCTCCCCTGTGAGTGTGCAGAGAGAGTGTGGCATGGCCCATAAGAGAGGAAGGGTGAGTGACAGACTACAAATCCAAAGGTGACTGTTTAGACGCCCCAGAGCTAAGCCATGAGACATAAGAGGTGACCCTCTGGATTGGGTGCCTCCAATCCAGAGGAACCCAAAGCCAAATGGCTGAGGAGTCTTCTGGCCTAGCTCTAGGACTTTAGTGACAAAATATTTTTGAAAAGTCAGTAAGAGAGATTGGGCAGAAGATTCCAGATGATGGAAATTATGAATTGTCATGCACCTAGAGATGCTTGGCTGGTGTGGAATGGAGGATCAGCAATGGAGAAGGAGAGGTTTCCCACCCATTCTCCTTAGCTGGATTGGGAAAATCTATAAGGCCTAATCAGGGACAGTAATTGAGTCACCTAAATAGTATTTGGAGTTAAGTCCAAGTTGAGCTGCCACTGCCTACTGCTTTCGAATAACAAACTTAGGGTGATTGAAGCTGGGGTGATGGCTCCCTATCTCCATAGAACTCTTCTGCATTTCGGCACCAAATGTTAGGGTCTCCAAATCTTAAGGAGGAATGTATGAGGCCAAAAAGTGTGAAGGATTATTAATTTACTAGAGACCCAATGCATGAAATTCATGCAAGAGTCCTCAGCCTAAGCATGTGACCTCACCAGTGCATGCGTCTATGCTTAACCAACTAAGACACATCAGCCTGCAGTATAGATCACTTTAATACAGGGAATCATGGTCAGGTTGGTAATGGTAGTAGTAGCTCAGAAGGGACCGTGTGAGCCTGAGGACTGGCTTTCTTGCTGTGGCTACTGTTTGTGGGAAGTGGGTGTCACAACACAACAAAGGGACAGAACTTGTCATGTACAGTGTCAGGGAGAGATCATCGTTTTGCAGCGGACAAGACCTTTAAAAGATGAGTGGATCTGAGGTGAATTGGAGGCTGAAGAGTTACTCAAACAAGATGAGACTAGGGTTGGTACATATTAACTTCTCTAAACATTCACCAGCATTTTGTTATGACCCTTGGTGTAGCCTGTATGTGGGGAGTTACAATCAGTCTTGTGGGTTAGCTTAGAGGCTTGAGTTGTCATTTGTGAGACTCACTTGGCATGGTGCAGAGAGCCATCGGGGTTGGGATTTGAGTGACAGTTAAGAGAGAGATGTTGGCAAGCATTCTCTGGAAAGCACATGCTGAGTAATAAGTAAGAGGTCAAGGAGGCTGGGGCTGAGGGAGTGCAGTGTGAGAGAGGTGTGGTAAAGAGTGATGTGCACTTGAAGAGGGAATATGGATTTATTCCCTCGACATAGGCTTAAGAGTGAATGATGGGAGAGTCCCTTTCTGGTGTTGTCTGGATGATCCAATGAGGTGACTTTTAGACTAATCACCTATAAAGACAGGTGTTTTGGTGCCACATTCTAGGTACATAGCTAACCAGCTGCCTTTTGTTGTTGCGGGTGACGTACTGATAGGAATGAGATAGCATAGATTAGTGTTATCCAGACTTCAAAATCTCCACTGGCATTGGTAAGGGAGAAGGGTAAGGGGAAATGGATTATGAAGGTGGTGAACTATAATTTTTATAAAGGAGGTGATTAGGAAACAATTTGTCGTCGCCATAGCAAATTTGCATTGTCTTTGAAGTTGTGCCTCTGGGAATGAAGTTGTGTAAGAGAAGTGTTGTTCAAAGAACAATGTGCAGCAGGTAGTGCAAAGTAATTGCTTCAGCACCTTGGGATTGGAGTCAAGAGAGTGAAGTGAGACGCCATGTATTTGGTGTCTTTGAGAAACAATCTGAGGGTATACAAGGATATTGCCTGACAAGACCTGGCAGTATCAAACCACTTAGTCTCTCTTTAAGGCCAGCATCTCTCTTTACCTCTGATTTTGACATCCACTTTATTGATAAGAGTCAGTGTGATGTACATGGGCGGTCCCAAGCTCAGGTGTCTTCTATCTGCTCAGCTGCCTTTATTTTTGTAGGAAGATAAAATATCAGTAGGAATATAAGATGACAGTGGCTTTCATGGGATAAAGGCCTCGTATTTTCTCTGATGTGTAGAGTGGAGAGAGCAGATGGATATGGAGGGTGGGGATTATAAGAGACTTAGAATTTTGGGATTGAATCTGATCATGGACTGTACTGTCCCTCTTATGACAGGATATGAACTTTGAGGATGTGGCCATTGCCTTTTCTCAGGAGGAGTGGGTGCTCCTTGATGAGGCTCAGAGACTTCTGTACTGCGATGCAATGTTGGAAGTTTTTGCACTTATGTCATCTGTAGGTAAGACCTTCATGTTCTCACAGTGCCCTGAGGTAATGACCTCTCTTTCTTTATTCCTCAGCCATAGCTTGCTTTCTCCCATAGCCAGAAATGGCCTCTGCTAATTTCCCACACTGTCCTGTCAAATGTGCTCTGGCTGCTAGAGATGAGCTAGATGAGGAGTCCTGAGCAGAGGACTCCATGAACATCCCTAACACCACTTACATCATAAACTACAGGAAGTGTCAGGGAATTAGGAGTCTTGCAGTGAGCTTAATGGGTCCCAGCTTGCAATTTCTCCTCTTGGGAGGCTGACAGTGTTCACATGCATTCTTTCTCCAGGTAAAGGTTCTCTGTGGCAACCTGTGCCATGTTATGGTCTTTACTTATATGAACCATGGGCTGTTCTTGTCAGGCCCTCATTCAATTGTTTGTAATATTCTCTTCCCTGAATACTATAGCAGGCTGTATTTCACTTCAGTGTTGACTTCTCACTTCTTCCTCTGCACTGCTGCCTATGCAATATTCTGCAACATTGACTTGCACATGTGCTATGAAGTGCACATACCTACTAAGTAGTCCTCAAAACCAGCTACTCCTTTATTGAATTTTACTTGGAGTAAGACCTAACCAACTTTTTGCATAGCTCACCCCCATCTCCAGCAGAAAGCCAGACTGAATGCTGTTAGTTGAAGGAGTTACTGAAGAACCATATTCTAATCTATGTGGTGCTTTCCATGTTGTGTCATATTTCTATTGTGGCCTCCCTGTTTTGTGATCTTTATTAGCCCAGAAAGTCAAGAGAGCCTCTTATTAATCCTTCCTGCACATCTCTTATTTCCAGACAGTTACAGTGAACCAACGTGTGATGTGTAACACACTTTTGCAATGGGACTTCCCCCTGCCACCATATTCAACATTTATTTCCTCACCATTTCTCACTTTTCAGGTTGTTGGCATAACATGGATGATGAGGAGGCCTGCTCCGATCAAAGTGTATTTGTACAAGGAGATTCAGGTCTTCTAAGAGAGCTCCAGCCACCTAGGATACCCTTTTATGTAAGCGGTGTTTCTCTGTGTAAAAGATATTTTGCACCTGACTGAGTCATATCCAGCATATTTTGAACAGAAAGCCTTCTGTAGTGATGCATGTGTTGGAGATTTCTGTTTCAGTGCAAACCCTCACCAGCAACAGAGAAATGAATGTGGAGAAAAAGTCCAGGAAACAAGCTATTTACAGGGCTTCCTTTGTGAGTGGGTGCAGCTTCTACTTATTTTTGGTGCCTTAGGAAAGACATGTGATACAACTCAGAGTTTCTCCAGCACCAGGTCACTCTCAACACTGCAGAGCTACACTGTGGTGGTGAGATTTCACAGAAATTTATTTTATTTTTTTAAAGAAATACATTTTTTTTTTTATTGATTTTACAGAGGAAGGGAGAGGGAGAGAGATAGAAACATCAATAATGAAGTGGAATCATTGATTGGCCACCTTCTGCACTCCCCTCCATGAGGGTTTGAGCCTGCAACCCAGGCATGTGCCCTTGTCCCGAATCAAACATGGGATTCTTCATTCTTCAGGCTGATGCTCTATCCACTGAGCCAAATTGGCTAGGGCTCACAGGAATTTCTTGATGGAAAAAGTCATCACCAGTAGGATAAATATGAAAATGCCACCAGCCACAACCTGAAAGTTGTTCGATGTCAGGTTGTCTGTTCTGGGTAATTGATTTATGCATGTAACAACTCTAGTATAGTTTTTAAACCAATCTTTAACCTCATTTGACTAAAGAGTTCACACTGGAGAAAAGCTCTATGAGTGTAGAAAATGTGGGATGTCCTTTTTTCAAAGGGCTTACCTCACTAGATACCATATAGTTCACACTGGAGAGAAGCTGTATGAGTATACTGAATGTGGAACATTCTTCAAAGAAAGAGCTACATGTATTAACAACTACAGAGTTCATGCTGGAGAAAAGCTGTATATGTGTAAGGAATGTGGAATGTCGTTTCATTGAAAGTTTTATTTCATCACCTCAAGAGTTCACACTGGAGAGAAGTCCTCTCTTAGTGTACTGAATATGGGAAGTTTTCAGTATAAAAACTGTATTCATTAAACACTACAGAGTTTACATTGGAAAAAGTCATTTGAGTGTACCGATTGTGGAAAGTTCTACAGTGCAAAAATGAAACTTACTAAATACCAGAGAGTTCAGACTGGAGAAAGCCCTCTGAGTATACTGATTATGAGAAGTTCTTCAGTGAAAAAAATAACTCATTAAACCCCATAGAGTTCACACTGGAAAAAAGCCATCTGAGTGTATGGAATGTGAGATGTCCCTTTGTTGAAGTAATCACCTCACTGTACACCTCAGAGGTCACACTGGAGAGAAGCCATATGAGTGCAGTAATTGTGGGAAGTCCTTCAGTTATGTCTTATTTCAAACAAGACCACTAAGCTTACAATGGAGAAAAGCTGTATGAATGTAGACAATGTGAGATGTCCTTTCTTCAAAGTGCTTACCTCACTGCACAGCTTAGAATTCACACTGGAGAGACGTGTTAATTGTGCAGAGAAAGTTTAATTTTTCTCATTTTGATTAACAAAACTAAAGAAGACTTTAGGACCTATTTTCCTGAATTTTAACCCTCTTTAATGGAACATACACTCTGCTAGATTCCTCATAAGTTCCCCATATAACTGAGGCTGCGTTTTACTTGCTAAAATGCCCAGATTTACTACCCGATTAATTTGTGGCTAAAGAGATTTCACCTTTACCACCTGGCTCATGTGAAGAGAATGTCAATCCCAACCCCTGCATGCTTAGGGAAAATGTATTCTGTGTTCTCACTTGTGTGTGAGGAAATTATAATTACTCCAGCTTTTGACAGGAGCTTCATTCCTTTCTCTCTGACAAGGTAATGCACCTGACCCAGGGTTCATCAAGGGCACCCATCCTCAGCTAAGAAGTACTGCCTGTTTCAGGGACATTGTAGTTCTTACATTATGCTCTGATGAATTGTTACAGGTTCTAGTTCACCAACCTGCAAACTGCTTTCTATCTTCTGTTCCAGTTTATGATCTTCTAATAAAAATCTTTTTTTCTTTTGCACCTTTAAATTTTTTGGAAATATTCACTTCCAGGAATGATTTTCAAGTACAATTATGATTTATCATCATGTAGAGTTAATAGATACTGTGAGGATCCCAAACTTCCTGTTCTTTAGGAAAGAAAGCATAATGCTACAAAAATCCCTCTTTGATTAATATTGGCTTATAGTGCATTGCTTCCCAAGGACTTAACAGAAAGATTGCATGATTTGTGGTACTAATTTGCAGGTTTGATTCTGGCCCTAATGGGGCTAAATATGAGGCATCTAATTTTTGTGTGTCTCTTACATTGATGTCTCTCTCAGTTTCTCTCTTCCTTTCTTCCTTCCCTTCACTCTTTCTAAAAATCAATGGAAAAATATCCTTAGATGAGGATTCCAAAAATAAAAACCCCAAACATTCACCCCAGTGCCCTGAAATGGGGCCTCTGCCTGCAAAACCCCACCTTTCCTCTATCCTGCTTTTACCTGGAATGTTTCCATTGCAGCGGGGCATGCTGTGTCCTTCCCAGGGTTTGGCAGAGGAGGCTAAGAATGGATTTGCGTTCTGCGTTTGCCTGAGAGGTGCCAGCTAGGGCTCTTCAGTCTCTATCAAGTGGGGTCTCCAGCCTATTCTTCCATATCCCCTCAGTACCTGGCCTGCTGCAAATGAACCTACTTTTGTATCTGGGAGAAGCCCCTTGATGCTTTGGGCCCTCAAATCAGTTCCTTTGGGAATCCACTCACAACCCTGAGACCCACTGATGTTTGAGTTTCTGTTTATACATTTTTGGTATTATTTCCTACTTTGATTTTAAAAACTAGAGGCCCAGTGCATGAAATTCATGCATGGGGATAGGGTTCCCTCAGCCAGGCCTGCAACAATGCCAGTGTCCCGCACTCCAGCAGGCCTCTGGCCAGAGGCACGCCTGCACTCCCTCCATGGGCTGGGGTGCGCGAGATGGTGGGACTCATAGCCAGGGTGACACTACCCCAGCGTTCTGCAGGCTGGAGTGCATGGGATACTTGGTCCAATCACCAGGACATTGATGCCGCCCCAGTGTTCTGTGAACCTCTGCTGGCCTCTGGCCAGAGGCCCGCCTGCTCACTTGCCCTCCTTCCCACTGTGGGCCAGGTACGCAGGACACAGGCCCATCCCTGGAGTGACGCTGCCAGTGTCTAGTGATCTGGCTGGTATGGGTGCCACCATCTTTGTGACAGGGTAATGGTTAATTTGCATATTACCCTTTTATTATATAGGATAAAGCATGCTTCTTCCCCTCACCCTCACCCAACCAGTCCTGGAGGTAGCATGGATTCTGCACAATATGATAGTGTGTATTTTCAATAGTGAGAACAATCTGCAATACAAACATTTTCAGAAGGAAAGGCTTGGTCTCAATATAATTCCACATTTGGAGGATGGGTTGTGGTTGGTGTAACCCCTTCTCTAAGTTTTGCCTGTGCATTAAAGACTCTTGCTCCTGAAATGAGGTGATAGTTACTGTATTCTGGAGAATAGTGTGCTACTGGGGTTTGTGGTTGAGGGGGCAGAGAGATGGGATGCCTTGGACAGGGTGTTTGAATGTGTTTATGCCAGTTCACGGGCCAGGTTACTTGAGTGGGTGGGCTGAGGCGAAGACTGAAGGAATGAGAATTTAAATCAGGCTAGATGGAGGGTCAGCAGTCATGGTGGGGATAGCTGAGACAAAGACAGGCTGAAAAGAATGTTGAGCTCAGCTGTTTCAGACACCCCAAATACAGAGTCCCCTGTTCTTGAGAATGGAATTCTCTTGGAGGACAGTCCACAAAGAATGGACCAGGAGGGCTATGACAATTGACAGCAGCTAATGGGGAAGATGAAAACTGGGTTGGTCAGTGGGTGTCCTTTCTGAGGAAATCTGAGAAGAAACGGCAGGCTCCAGGTGGGGGCTTGCAGGGAGCAAGCCCTGTCCATTTGGGAGCTGTAGAGAGGTCACTAGCTGGTTTCAATAGCAAAGGTTGGGAAGTGATGTTAAAAAAAAAAAAAGTGGCCAAATAATCAGAAGTATGATGCAATTCATCCCAGTGCCAATCTGGAAAAAAATTAAAATGGAGAATATCCTCCTGGAATTAACAAATTAGATGCAGCTGAGGAGACAGCACACAACAAGAAAGGTCAGAGGATGCCGGGAGAATGGCAAGAAGTGGTAAGTGGTCTTGAGAGTGACAGCCAGCCAGTGGACCAAGGGGGTGAAAAGAAAGATACATTGCACCAAAGCCAGGTCCTTTGGGGTCAAGGATAACATTCAACTGTGAAAAGAAAAAGCCATAAGGTGGCTGGCTGCTGGAGAATCTGGACGCAAGACCACAGCAGCAAAAGCCTGCTCCAGGAAAGGGGGCCCAAACAGTGTGGTACTGGTGGGAGACAAACCTGCATTTTCCTTGTTTTGGTTTTATCTTTTGCTTTTATTCTCTAAACCCAGAACATAGGACTTTCTATTGCAAACACTCACCTAAGGCTTTAGAGGAGGGAGAGAGGCACAGATTTGAGGTGCCTGAGGAGAGGCTGAGGAGGGAAGCAGGACAAGCAGACATGGCCAAGAGTATTGAGACATGCTTAAGGCTCCA
Source organism: Lasiurus borealis (assembly GCA_004026805.1). Lineage (NCBI taxonomy): Eukaryota > Metazoa > Chordata > Mammalia > Chiroptera > Vespertilionidae > Lasiurus > Lasiurus borealis. Next base: position 38,986 of record PVJN01012592.1, read on the forward strand.
AACCTAAGTGGCCATTTCTCCCCAGAAGAGTTAGCCTTTCCCAGTAGCCTCAAGACAGGTAACATAGCCTGTTACAACCTGCCTGCATTTTGAGCTTTACAGAGGAAACAAAGGCAGTGGCCAAACTTCCAGGTCTGAGGAGTTCCAGAGTGACTTGATTGGAAGAGGGGTCAGTCCACCTGCTATTCTGGGAACCAGACGGATAAAAACTCCAGTTTGCCGGCCAACCCCATTGGTTTCAATCCAAGCATCTCTGACCAATCAAGGCCAGAGCAATATTTTGGGATGCACATGAAAGAGCAATTCTGGGTCTGGAAAAGAAAATCCATCTTATTCCCTGAAAGGGAAAAAGCACCAACCCCACCTAAAGCCTTGTCAGAAACAAATGATTTAGTGATAAGACTGACAGTTGGCAGACAGGCAAAGAGAGCAGATTAGTCTTGACTGCTTGCAGTCAAGGCCTGTGGAGACAGACACAAGCAGAGGACCTGTGGATTGTTTTGAGCCTCAAGCAGGGAGCTAAAAGCCTAAAGATGGGGACTGACAGTGGCCAGCACCTCAGTACCTAACAGGAAGCCCAGAATTATTAGAACAGAAGAGTTGGGTCCTAAATTAGCAGCCATGGAGCATTAAAACTAAGATGAAGTGAACGACAATTTCACTTTTTTTTTTTGTATTTTTATTATTTTAAAATTTTTATTTTTATTTTTTGCACTCTTCCTTGCTTGTCTTTTTTCCTCTTGTTTTTTTTTCTTTACCCATTTTAGTTTTTCTATGTCCTTTCTTTTTTCCCCTTTTAAAAAAGTGTATCTTTATCTGCTTCATTAATGTGTTATTCTGGTCTCTGTTTATTCACATATCTAATTTCCTCTTCCTGCTCCTATTTCAGTTCTCCTTTTTCTTCACTACCCTTTTTTTCTTCCCTTGCTATTGTTTTATTTTTATTTTGTTAACTTCTTTTACTTACTCAATTTAGGCTTATCTGCTCTGTCCTCTAATCTCCTTTTCAGAAAACTTTATTTCACTTTTTAAAATTTTCTACTTGTCTTTTCATTTATTTTCTCCAGCCTATATTCTAAACAATGGTCTTTACCCTATTTATCAAATTCCTTAACATTTCTCCCTTTAATTAAGCTCTGCATCTATAGATTCTGCCATCTCCATCCCCCCCCCCCCCCCCCCCCCTAGATATTTCTTGCTATGCCTTTTGGTTTATTTGATTGTTCTGTTGTGTTTTCTTCCATATACTTCCTTTCTTTCTCTCCTCTCTATCCTCTTTGCTAATTATCTTTTCTCTGTTGGTTACTTTTATTGTGATTATAGATGTCTTGTATACATTTTCGTTCTGTTTCTTCTGTATTGTTCTTGTCCTTTTTTATTTTGTGTGGTTGGTTCTGTGCCTCTACAGCAATTGGCATGACATGGTGGGGAGTAAGCCACAAAATTAGACACCCTCAGAGAAGACTTCATTTATAAAATGGACAATAACATTGAATATCTAATTACATCAGAAGGACCTAAATATTTCAAGTAAGGTGCCTTTCTAGAAGCAGGGTGTCCTGATGACCCAGAGACTGTATCACTGGATCCTAGAAAACATCTACCACATGAGATCAATTAAAAAAACCTGTGGCACACCAGTTTGATCTAATACACAGAATCAGTTACTAAGGAACAGGAAAATGGGGATACAAAGAAACAACCCCAAATTAAAGAATAAAGGGAGCATCAGAAAAGGAGCTAAATTAAATGGAGGCAAGCAATTTGTCAGAGAATGAATTCACAGTGATGGTTATAAGGATCCTCAAATGTTTGAATGAGAAATTCAACAACATTTTTAAGAAGCCAGAGGAAATGAAGAATGACATAGATACAGTAAGGAACAAATTGGAAGAAACTGTCAGAAGGCAAGGAAGAAAGAAAAAACAGGGAGGAAACCAAAATGGCTGCATAGGTGAACACCTAAACTGTTGCCTCGCAAAATAATTTCAAAACTACAACTAAAAGACAAAATGGACATAATCCGGGACCACAGGAAAGCTGGCTGAGTGGAAATTCTACAACTAGAAGGAAAGAGAGGGGTTCATGAAGACTCAGAGGAGCTGCAAAAAGCTGAGGTATGGAAACATGCACATGGAGAGGATGGGCATCAGAGGGCCTGGCTGGCTTCCTCAAGCAGGAGGGAGACAGAAACTCCTGACTGCACTGAAATCCAGTTTCGACTGCACTGAACCTCAGTTTCGGGTGAGACCCTGAGGACCCAGACTCATACGGGTCCCTGGAGTGCTTGGAAACTCAGGGAGCTGGAAGGACAGAGGTCTGGAAGTACACAAGTGTGCACAAAAAAAGCTGCAGTGATTACTAAGGGACACTGAGACCCAGGGGCCGCATAGGGCAGGGCCAGCGGGAAGCCAAGGCTGTCTGCTCAGCCCTGAGACTCTGCCCCATCCAGGCTGAGTAGAGAGGCTTTTGCAATTTTGCAAGTCTTGTATCATAAAGCTGACTCCAGCACAAAAGTTCTCCCAGCACAGACATAGCTGATCCTCACAACCAATTGGTTTGGAGGTCTATTTCCCCCAGTGATACCAACAACAATCAAGACTTAACTACAACAAGGCTGTATACACAGTCCAGAAAGGGGTGCAACAAGAGAGTCCACCTCAGGTAACTGGGGAGGCGGAGCTACTGGGCCATATAGGACAACCAGCACACAAAGCTATTCTACCAAATCAGGGAAGCAGCGAAAATGCAGAGACAAAGGAACCGATTACAAATGAAAGAAATGGAGGAAAACAAATGACTGGATATAGAATTCAAAACCACAGGGATAAGGTTATTCAAAAATTTCCTAGAAAAGATGGGTAAATTTAGAGAAAGACAATAGGAGACGAAAAAGGACCAACTAGAAATTAAACATACACTGACTGAAATAAAAAATATTATACAGAGACCCAACAGCAGACTAAAGGAATGCAAGAATCAAGTCAAAAATTTGAAACAAAAAAGCAGAAAACAACTAGAAAAGAAAAAAGAATCCAAAAATTTGGACAACTTCAAGTGTACCAACATTCAGAATTATGGGGGTGCCAGAAGAAGAGAGAAAGCAAGATACTGAAAACCTATTTGAAGAAATAATGATTGAAAACTTCTCCTGGTGAAAGAAATAAACTTACACATCCAGGAACTGCAGAGAACCCAAAGCAAAAGGAATCCAAAGAGGACCACACCAAGACACATAATAATTAAAATACCAAGAGCAAAAGACAAAGAGAATATTAAAAGCAGCACGAAAAAAAAACCCACAGTTAATTACCTACAAGGGAGCACCTATACGATTGTCTGCTGATTTCTCAACAGAAACTATGCAGGCCAGATGGGAGTGGCAAGAAATATTCAAAGTGGTGAATAGCAAAAACCTACAACCAAGATTACCCAGCCAACCTATCATTCAGAATTGAAAGCAGATAAAGAGCTTCACAGATAAGAAAAAACTAAAGGAGTTCAACAACACCAAACCAGTATTATATGAAATGCTGAAAGGTACTCTTTAAGAAGAGGAAGAAGAAGAAAAAGGTGAAGATAAAAATTAGGAACAATAAATACATATCTTTCAACAAGTGAATTAAAAATCAAATGAGCAGAATAAACTAGTGAATATAATAGAATCAGAGGCATAAAATGGGAATGGATACTTTTTCAGGAGGAAAGAGGTGTGGGTTTCAGGAAGAGACTGGACAAAAATTGTACACCTATGGATGAGAACAATGGGGAGGTAAGGACAGAGGGTACAGTGGGAACTGGGTGGAGGAGAACAATGGTGGGAAAAAAGAGGAACAATTGTAATAATCTAAACAATAAAGATTTATTAAATTAAAAATAAACAAGGAAACTGTCATACTAATTGGCTCACTAGAATAAATGGAAATACTTAACATATTTGAATATTTCACCCCAAAGCTACGGATGAACTTTATTCTCAAGGTCACATGGGACGTTTTCAGTTACACCACATGATAGGACACAAGTTAAGTCTATAAATTCAAGAAGATTGAAATAATATAAAGCATCTCAGACCTCAGTGGTCTGAAATTAGAAACACCTATAATAAAAATTCTCTAAAACAATCAAATACATGGAGGCTAAATACCACCTAATTAAACAATGAATGAGTTACCAAAAAAATCAAAGGAAGAATTAAAAACATCCTGAAACAAATGACAATGAACTCACAATAATCCAAATCCTGTGGGATACAGTAAAAGCAGTCCAGAGAGGTCAGGTCATAGCACTACCTTATAACAACAACAACAAAAACCCATTTAAAAAACTGATTAAAATTTTCTAATACTACTACTTAAAAATTAGAAATAAAACAAAATACCTAGAAATAGAAGGAATAAAATAAGATTTGAAGTGGTTTTACTTTTTGCCCAATGAGTATGATGATGGTTGTAGGTTTGCCATATGTGGTCTTTATTATGTTGAGGTATATTCCCTCTACTGAGAATTATTATCAAAATTGGGTGTTGTATATTTTGCATCTATTGATGTGATCCTGAGGAATAGGAACAAGACAGAATATCCACTTTCATCACTCTTGTTTGACATAATTCTGGACGTCCTGGCCATAGCAATCAGGCAAGAAGAATAAATAAAAGACATCCAAATTGGAAAGGAGGAAGTAAAACTCATTTGTAAAAGACATGATATTGTTCACAAAAAAAAACCCTAAAGACTTAATAAAAAGTCTAGATTTAATAAGTAAATTCATAAATGTAGAAGGGCACAAAATTAGCACCTGGAAATCCATGGCATTTTTATACACCAATAGTGAACTCTCAGAAAGAAACTTGCTGAGACCGGTTTGGCTCAGTGGATAGAGCGTCGGCCTGCGGACTGAGGGGTCTCAGGTTCGATTCTGGTCAGGGGCATGTGCCTTGGTTGCAGGCACATCTCCAGTGGGGAGGCAGCTGATTGGTGTCTCTCATCGATGTTTCTGGCTCTATCCCTCTCCCTTCTCTGTAAAATATCAATAAACATATTTTAAAAAAGAAAGAAAGAAAGAAAGAAAGAGAAACTTAGAAAACAATCTCATTTACCAGTAAAAAAAAATTTAAGATAGTTAGGAATAAACCCAATGAAGGAGATAAAAGACCTGTGCTCCGAAAACTAGAGGACATTGAAAATAGAGATAGAGGAAGATATAAACAAATGGAAAAATATACTGGATTCATAGCATTTTAGAATCAACACCATGAAAATGTCCCTATTACCCCAAGTAATCTATAGATTCAGTGCCATCCCTATTTAAAATATCAAAGGTATATTTCACAGACCCAGGACAAAAATTTACATTGAACCAAAACATACCACCAAATAGCTGCAGAAATTTTGAGAGAGAAGAACAAAGTTGAAGGAATCACAATAGCAGTTATCAAGGTATGCAAAACCACTCTAATCAAAACAGCCTGGTACTGGCACAAGAATATGCATATAGTTCAGTAGAACAGCACAGAGAACCTATAAATTGAAACAAGCCACTATGCTCAATATTTGACAAGGTACGCAAGAACATACAATGGAGTAAAGATAGTCTCTTCAATAAATGCTGTTTGGGAAATTGGACAGGTAAATGTAAAAAGATGAAAGTAGACCACCAACTAATACCATACACAATAATAAACTCAAAATTATTAAAAGACTTAACTGTAAGATGTGAAACCATAAAAGTCCTACAAGAAATCATAGGCTCCAAAATCTTAGACATCTCTAGTAACAATGTTAACCAATGTATCTCTTAGGACAATGGAAACTAAGTAAAAAATAAACAAATGGGACTAGATTAAAATAAAATGCTTCTGCACAACAAAAGAAATCAACGCAAGAGAGCGCACCCTTGGGAGGACATATTTGTCAATGATACATCTGATAAGTGGTTAATATCTGGTAAACAACAATATATAGGGGACTCATACAATTTAACAAAAGGAACACAAACAATCCAAATAGAAAATGGGCATATGACTTAAATAGACACTTCTCCAAATGGTTATACTGAAAGCTATGAGAATTGTGAAAAAATGGTGAAAGTCACTAATTGTGAGTGAGATACAAATCAAAACTACACCTGTCACATGGCTACATCAACAAATCAACAAGTTCTATATGTATTGCACATGCGTGAGTCAATGTTTATTTTTAAATTGCCAGTGCGCATCATGCACCAGATTATTGGATGAAGAGAAGTTCTGTCACTTAGCCTTTTATATATAGAGCAAACAAGTGTTGACAAGGAAGTGGAGAAAATGGAACCCTGATACACTGCTAGTGGGAATGCAGACTGGTATAGCCACTGTGGAAATCAGTTGGGAGTTTCCTCAAAAAACTAAAATGGAATTCCTTTTTGACCCAGTAATCCCACTTCTAGGAATATATCCTAAGAAATTAGAAACACAATCAGGGGGAATATATGCACCCCTATATTCATAGCAGCACAATTTACAATAGTTGAGATCTGGAAATAGCCCACTTGTCCACCAGCAGATGAGTGGGTTAAAAACAGTGGTACATTTACCCAATGGAATACTACGGTGCTGTAAAAAAGAACACTTACCATTGGCAACAGCATGGATGGATCTGGAGAGCATTATGCTAACCAAAATAAGCCAGTCAGAGAAAGATAAGTATCACATGATCTCACTCATATGTGGACTGTAAGGAAAACACAAATTATTGACCAAAAAATAGATCCAGAGACATAGAAGTATCAAACAGACTATCACACTTCAGAGGGAAGGCAAGGTTGGGAGAGAAGAGATCAATCATTGAACTCATAGGTGTATATATTCATAACCCATGGACACGGACAACAGGGTAGTGAGGGCAGGAGCAGGCTGGAATAGATTAATAGTGGAAAAGAGGACCTGTGCTGTACTTTCAACAATAAAGATTAAAAAGTAATAATAAATAGAGATTTATATTAGGCATGTTATTTCAAAAATTAAGAACTGTCAACACATTAAAACTTTTAAAGCACTCTGGGTTTGGTATTTGGTGTGGGAATGGGAAGGGGAGCAGGATCTGGGGTGGATGCCTTTGGACTTGGGGGTTAGACGGTATTAATATGCTTGTTTTTCTCCAAGGTAGTAAAGGGTGATCTTCCTATTTAAGAAAAAGAAATTTCAACAGGTGATTTGATAATTATTGGTCCAGTGCACAGATTCATATACATTTAAAGAATATTAATTAGAAGAAAGATTAGTGTAGTAATAACATTACTGCAAAAAATTACATGTCGAAATAGTGTATCTATAATATAGTATTATAAAATTAAAACACACATGCAATTGGTGCCTGTGAGAACTTTATATGTATCATGCATGTGCGAGTCAATGTTTATTTCTAAATTGCTAGTGCATGTTCATATGTACCTGCTGGTTGGTTGGTCGGTCAGATGAATATATGGTCAGTTACTTAGCCATACATATATAGATAGTACCACAAGTCTAGAGTTTAATATATAATGAATAGACAAAATCAAACAACCAAAAAAAGATTTTTAAAGTATTGTTCCTTGCCCAGCCAGTGCATCTTAGTGCTTGAGCATCGACCTATAAACCAGGAGGTCACAGTTCAATTCCTGGTCAGGGTACATGCTTGGGTTGTGAGCTTGATCCCCAGTGTGGGGCATGAAGGAAGCAGCTGATGCATAATTGTCTCTTATCATTTATATTTCTATCTCTCCCTTCCTCTTAGAAAACTATATATGTATGCCTAAGTGACCATCGCAATTGAATGGAGGACCAAACAGGCTGCATGAGGCAACTAGGTTGGCTGGGGGCTGAGGGGGTCACCGAGGGGCCACCAAATGATCGAGCATCAGGCTGAATGGGGCAAGCAGACTGGCAGGAGGGATGATCAAGTGACTGAGCAGCAGGCTGCATGGGGCAACCTGGCTGGCAGGGGGGTTAGTGAGGGGTGACCAAATGACCAAGCAGCAGGCTGTGTGGGGTGACCAGGGTGGCGATAGGGGCAGTTGGGGGGGGGTGCAGTTAGCGGTGAGTAGGCTGGTAGAGGTTATCAAACAGGCAGGCAAGTGAGCAGTTAGTAACCAGTGGTCCCAGATTATGAGAAGGATGTCCAACTGCTGGTTTAGGCCCAGGATCGGGTCGCCCCCAACTGCTCCCCCCCGCTGGCGTGGTCAGCCCTAACTGGCCTGCCTACCAGCCTGGTGGCCCCTAATTGCCCCCCTCCTCTCTGCTGGCCTAGTTGCCCCTTATTGCTCCCCATGCTGGCCTGGTCATCCCCAACTATCCCCCTCCTCACTGCCAGCCTGGTTGCCCCTTACTGTCCTCACTGCCAGCCTGGTCACCCCCAATTGCCCCCCTGCCACCCTGGTCACACCACACAGCCTGTTGCTTGGTTGGTCACCCCTCACTAACCCCTCTGTCAGACATTCCCCAAGGAGTCCCAGGTTAGGGAGGGTACAGGCTGGTCTGAGGGGATCTCTTCCCCCGTGCACAAATTTTATGCACTGGGCCTCTAGTATTGTATAAAAAGGATTGTCCTAAATAACATTTGGATTAAAGAGCAAATGGAAATGACAATGACAAGCTTATTACTAAAACTAGAGGCCCGATACATGAAATTCATGCATGAGTAGGGTCCCTAGTTCTGGCTGGCAATCAGGGCCTATCGGGGCTTTCCTTCCCCTGGCTGCTGGCAGCTGGCCCCACCCCCACTGCTGTGACTGCTTGCTGTCTGTGTGGTGCTGCCCCATTTCCCTCGCTACTGGTCACCTCCCTCTGTGGGCAGTGGTTCTCAACCTTTCTAATGCCGTGACCCTGCAATACAGTTCCTCATGTTGTGGTGACCCCAAACCAAAAAGTAATTTTGGTGGCTACTTCAGAACTGTAATTTTGCTACAGTTATGATTCAGAATGTAAATACCTGATATGCATTATGTATTCTCATTGCTACAAATCAAACATAATTTAAACATAGTGATTAATCACAAAAACAATATTTAATATGTTGAGAAATATTTGTTACTAATTCCAATAAATAACATTTCACCATGGCATAGCATGGGTTTAAATATAACAACAGTAATATAACAGTAAACAACAGTGCAATATTTTGCAACAGTATGCTGCCAAATTCAGTGAGATGGTTGTGGTTGCTTCTTGCTTACCAATTCAGAAATTCTTGGGGCAGTCTTTGCAAGGGCACAGAGAAGATCCTTTTCCACAAGTCTACTTCAATATTTAGACTTGATTACCAGCAAGCTGGAAAACCCTGTTTCGCAAAGATATATTGTTGGAAAAGGAAGAAGAAGGCGCAGCACAGTCTCAGACAGAATAGGATATAACCGTAAACACTTAATCCAGAATTTTGTCAGTGGCATCGTAGAGAAATCTGTTCTCGCTGCATCATTGTTAATTAGGTCAATGAACTCTTCTTGTGCTGTCTCTGGAATATCTTCAACTTTCACTGTGAATGGACTGCTGGCAAGTGCAAATGGGGTGTCAGGTATATTAGGAAAGTATGATGAAATTTTGTCTGCAAGCATGTGCAAATGTTCTTTCACAGAAGTTATCATAATTTTTTTGTCTGGCTCAAAGAAGGCAGATAATGTAGGAAACATGTAAATTTTATTTTTATCCAATTTATTTTTCCAAAGCTGAAGTTTCATTTGGAATGATCTAATTTTTTCGGACAAATGGAGGCATGTTGCATTTGGTCCTTGCAGTGATAAATTTAAGTCATTCAAGATGACAAAGATGTCCACCAAGAAAGCTATTTTCTGCAGCTCAGTTTTATCGCTAAAAAGTGCTTTGAATTGCGGTCTTGCTTTCTGATTAAAAAAATGTTTTCAGTTCATCACGAAGCTCAAAGACACGTTTTAAAACTTTTCCTCTTGACAACCATCTGACTTCAGTGTGAAGTAACAGAGCATTGTTTGGCGCATCTAGCTCGTTGCACAGTTGCCAAAACAGCCAACTGTTTAAGGAACTCGACTTAACAAAATTGACATGTTATGACGTTTTTCATTACTTCTTGTAAATCTTGCAGCAGTATCTTAGTCGCTAATATTTGGCGATGTATCATACAGCGTGTTCCGATTGCTTTGGCGATTCATTTTGTACCAAACGTTGAAATCCTGAGTGACATCCTAGCATAGCAGGAGCACCATCTGTACAAACACTGCAAACCTTTTCCCAGGAGGTGTTATGCGCTTTTAGAAAAGAACCAACTGCGTCAAAAACATCATGTGCAGTTGTTGTTTAAAGCGGTTTGCAAAAAAGAAACTCATCTTTAAAGTTGCCATTATTAATATACCTCGTGTAAACCAATAACTGTGCACAGTTTGCCACGTCTGTAGATTCATCAAGCTGGACACTGAATATTGGTAGTGGTGCAGATTTAATTTCCTGGATCACCTGATCAAGAATATCGGCAGACATGTCCTCTATTCTTCTGCGGACAGTGTCGTTAGATAAGGAAATTGCATTCAATTTCTGAACATACTCATTTCCAATTATCACTCGAACTATGTCTTTGGCTGCTGGCAACAGTAAATCCTCAGCAATGGTGTGAGGTTTTATAGCTCTGGCGATTCTGAGTGCCACCAAATATGACGCTTCAACAGCTGCTACATTGTGTTTGTGGTACTGGCCACCAGTGTCAAATCTAGACTTATTGAGTCCATCAGCTTTGCTTCTAAAATAATCGATATCCTTGCCAGCAAAGCTTGGATACTTGCTATCAAAATGGCGTTTTAGTTTGTTCGGCTTCATAGATTCAGCTGAGAGAACTTCACAACAAATAACACATTGTGGTTTCTCAATTCCTGCTGTAATTATTGAGGTAAAACCATAGCAAGAAATCCTCAGTGTATTTTCTTTTCCTAATATTCTTGTCTACACGATCCATTGTCATGAGACAGTTTGCTAAAAAAAATAAAAGATGGTTGCGTCTGAAGAGTTTGTTAAAGTTTCCTATTATTTACTATTCCCTGTGTTGTTTTCTATTACACACCTGTTACTATGACCAGG
>PVJN01012593.1:8097-50998 GCA_004026805.1 Lasiurus borealis
TGAGAAGGGCAAAGGAAATAAAACACAATCACAGCTGGAGGCACTGACAATAGCTCCTTAAGAATTTCTTCCGTCGTCTTCTTCCTCAGGGACAGTCCCCTGGGCTTCCTGAAAAAGGGCCCAGATTGGGCAACCGCAGATGGTGGGACTTCACCCCGCGGTGGAGAAGTGAATGAATGTCTGAGAGGGAATCCTCTGCCGTTCACTGAGGCTGATGCAAACGGTCCGAAGTGCACAGCGTGCAGCCAGCGGGACGGGAAAAACACTCCCCTAATCAAAGCTGATGGCTTCCACTTCTCTAATCTCGCCTTCTCTTCTTGGTGGCGCTGTAGGAGAAGTCCGTGCAGAGACTCGCCCTTGGGTCAGAGAAGAGACCAAGATTCACGGCTGAGCGGGAGCCGTTTCACAGGCAGAACCTGGAGGAAGTTCAGACTCACCGTCTAGCCTTCCATTCGCTTTACTGACTCCAACCCGTTAAAGGCATGTGCTTGTCCAGAAATGAGCACAGTTGTTATTGTTATAATATTATAACTACATGGTGGTCTGGTGCATAAAATTCGTGCGTGTGTGTGTGTGTGTGTGTGTGTGTGTGTGTGTGCCGGGAGGTGTCCCTCAGCCCAGGCTGCACCCTCTCCAATTGAGGACTCCTCAGGGGATATCCTACTGTAGGTCAGACATCCCCCTCACAACCCAGGACCGCTGGCTCCTAACCGATCACCTGCCTGAATAAAGCAGAATAAATCAGTTTTTATAAATCACCTGCCTGTCTGCCTGATTGCTCCTAACCGCTCTGCCTGCAGACCTGCTCACCCCCAACTGCAACCCCCAGCCGGCCTGCTGGCACCAACTGCCCACCCTTGCTGGCCTGATCATCCTAACTGTCCCCCTTGCTGGCTTGCTCACCCCCAATTGCCCCCTTCACCAGCCTGCTTGCCCCCAACTGCTCCCCTCCTACTGGCCTGATTGCCCCTAACTGCCTGTGCCTTGGCCCCACCACCATGGCTTTGTCCAGAAGGAAGGACCTCTAGAAGGTCTTCCAGAAGGTCTCCCGGTCTAATTAGCATATTAGCTTTTTATTAGTACAGTGGTACCTAGAGATATGAGTTTAATTTGTTACGTAACCTTGAGGCGTGGGAAACTATGAGACGCTCGAGTCGCGGTAAACTGGTGGGTCGTGTGCAGCTGGACGATCCCCGCGATGACCCCTATCTCAAATGTTGCTCGGATTTCAAAGCAAAAATTGCTCGCTCGACGGCTCATATCTCAAAAATCTCGTATGTTAGGGCACTCGTATCTCGAGGTACCACTGTATAGATGGGCATTAGAGCAAAACATGACAATTGGCAGGGACTGTAGGGATCACCTCATCCCACTCCTGAGTCTGAGAAACAGGAAAACGAAACCCAGTGGTGAGAGGATTTGCCTAAGGACACACCACAGTTGCCTCAATGCCTTATACAAACAAGGTAATAACTGCCTGGAGGCGGCTGAAACAGGTCACTAGCTTGACGGGGTTGCAGCATTTAGAGCGAGAAGTAAACGTGTGTCAGTGTGTACACTGTCCGCTCCTGGGCCCCAGATGTAGCTACTGGCTATTTAAAAGGGTCGATATTGTCCACAGGTTTCATGTAGAGGGATGCATAAGACTTTTTGAAATAAACCTTTAGTAAAAGGACCAAGGAGACTGGAACAACCAATCCAGTGTCAGCAGACAGCCAAGGTCAGACAATACCCTTTCATCATTCAACCTTCTCATGGTTTTACCATGCGATGACTAGACTGTGGACCTAGATCAGTGGTTCTCAACCGCGACCCTTGCATACAGTTCCTCATGTGGTGGTGACCCCCAAGCATGAAATGTTGCTACTGTTATGCATCGTGAGGTAAATATCTGCATTTTCCGATGGTCTTAGGCAACCACTGTGAAAGGGTCGTTTGACCCCCAAAGGGGTCGCGACCCACAGGTTGAGAACCGCTGACCTAGATAGACAGTTCCATGGACAGTGGAGCATCAGATAAACAGTGAACTGTTGTACATGGCTCGCCCTTCTCAGCCACCGTTCAAAAAGGACATTGTCTTGCTCAGTGGCTGAAATTCCACAGGGCATTTCTTTTCTCTTTTTGAACTCTCTCCCTAACGTAAAGGTGCACTTCCTCTTCCCAGTGCCAGTTCCATTTCTGCTCCTTCAGCTTTAGAGTTAAATGAAACTCAACTAAACCATAAACTCAGCCAGAATGTGAATGAAAGAGGAAATGGCGCGATGCCTTTTCTATTATTCTCACTCATGCCTACCGAGCGAGACTGAACTTGAACTTCCCCTCTGCAGAAGAAATCAACATTTAACATGCAGCTTCTGGTTTAACCTGAACTTGTAATTATTTTTATTTGTTGTCATTTTACGAAGTCGTTGCAAAGCGGTGAAAGCTTTGTGTCTAAGCCAACCCGTGAAGTGGATTAGTGTGAATGACGTTCTCGTGATATGGCTAAAGGCTCTTCAAATCCTAGGCCTTGCATTCATTATTGATTTACTAAAATAAAATCCTAGACCCAACTTCACTCTCATCCTACTTTAGGGCTTTAAACATCCTGATTAAATTTGAATAAATTGATGTCCACTGGGCACCCAAAGCATTTCTGCAGAAATGTCAGGCAGTATCATGAAATTATCATACTCCACACAAGGAAGTTTAAAGTGTCAAACGCAGCTACAGGCTTCTCCTACCATTTAAAATCGTGCTCCTCTGAAACCTTTCGTAAGCCAAATGGCATACAGAAGAGAAGCAATGATCATTAATTTAATGTGGAAAAAAATTTTGAGCATTCCCAGACTCAAAATAGAACCCACCAAATCAAACCAAATAACATCTAACATCCAAAATAACACTAACATAGAGCAGCAACCGTATAATAAACACACCACCTGAACCTGTACAAAGTAGAAATAATGTATGTACGGTATAGACTGACTGACATATCCTCAAGATACACTTAGAGAAAACAGGTACTCATATAGGTCGTTCGTAAAAGCAAAGCGGCTTAATGAAAAAAGCAGGGCATGCTCTAACAACTTACCCTAATGATAGTGAACTGGTCGTCAGTGAGCATGAAGACTTTTTATAATGCAAATCCTGACCCAGCCGGGGAAGTAAAAACGAAGGCCCAGGTCGGAAGAGCTGGGTGACTGAATCAACTACCCGTCATCATATCACCTAAGGCTTTGTCTGTATTGCGGGCTGATTTATAATAAGAATATGAGAACCGGTTCTTAAAAAGTGAGAAGTAAAAGTGGGAGGACGGTGGGGAGGAGGAAGGCACACTATGAAAAAGATTGGGAGAGAAAATACATAACCCTGACAAAATTCAGACAGCGCCAACAGAGTTTACAGCTTCTATGAAATGCTAGCCTTCGACTTATATGTAGGAATAGGCCTATGTAAGAATTGAATGTACGCGTTAACATCATCAGAAGAAATGCTCACGTTCTTTTTTTAAATTACATGTTTCTGTTGTTGGTCCAAATTTCTACTTGGTTTGTATATTTTTTTTAGTTGATTTTAAAGAGCTTTTTTTTATTAATATTATAGAAATTAACTTTGACCTAAATCTTTTGCAGATTTTTTTTTTTTAATCTGATCTGTTGCCTGCATTCGACTTTTTTAAGTGATTGCATTAACTACACAAAAGTTCCTCATGGGAATTATATTATCACAATGGTAGACTAAGAAACGTTGAGATTTTGTCCCATCAAAAAACAAGAAACAGCCGCCTCTTGCACACCCACTACTGGCGATGTGCCTGCAACCGGGGTACATGCCCTTGACCGGAATCGAACAGACCGATGCTCTATCCACTGAGCCAAACCGGTTTAATCTAAGTTGTGATGCATTTCATAGTAAGTTTCAGACATCGCTACGCTTCACCTCTGAAGGCTTCAGAAGGCATACCATTAACTGGAGTTCAATATTTGTTGACAGTTTCTTTTAGATGTTTACCCACAATGAGATATAGCATCTCAGGTTTACCACTCAATGTGAATAAATGCAAACCACCATCAGGGCATAAAACATGAATACTTTGACCCCAGGAAGTTTCCTCTTTCTCATTCCCAGTAGCTTTGTTTTGTCTTACATTTCCTTCCCCCGCTCCCAGAGGCAACTTCAGTTCCGATTGCTTTTCACCAGAGAGGAGTGTTACCCTAATTCTAGAATTTCAAGTAGGTGGAATCATGCATTATGTGTTTTTTTTTCACTTACCATCATTTTTTTTTTTGAGATTCATTCATGTTATTGTGTATATCTATAGTTTTTTTCTTATCAAATGGTATTCCTTTCAGGCCATATGATTTCTCATATACAGTGTTACCTCGAGATACAAGTGCCCTAACATACGAGATTTTTGAGATACGAGTCGTCGAGAGAGTGATTTTTGCTTTGAAATACGAGCAACAGTTGAGATAGGAGTAATCGTGCGGATCAGCCGGCTGCACACGACCCACCAGTTTACCGTGACTGGAGCATCTCATAGTTTCCCACACCTCAAGGTTACAGAACGAATTAAACTCTTATCTCGAGGTACCACTGTATATGGAATTGGAAGAACAGACCAAACAGAAGCAGACTCATAGATACGGAGAACAAACGGTTGACCTGACTTCTGCAGTTTATCCAGTTCTGTGGAGGGTTGTCTGTCTTATTTCTGGGTCTTGCCTATTGTGAGTAAAACTGTTAGGAAAATTTGACAAGTGTGTTTATTTTGTGACCTGGTTTTTCACTTTTCTTAAGTAAACACGTAGGAGTGGAACTGCTGGTAGGCACAGCTTCACTTTTATAAGAAAATGCCAGGCCTTTTGCTAAAGCGGTCAAACCCTCCTGTAAGCCCACCAGAAACGTACAGCCTCCCATTGCTCTCCGCCTGCCACCGCACTTGGGTTGTCTGCCCGTAGAACTGTAGCCACTCCGCTGGCTGGGCAGAGGTCTCTCACTGTGGTTTTCGTTTGCATTTCCCTGGTGACTAAGGCTGCTGAGTGTGTCTTTCATTTTTTATGAAATGTCTGTTCAAATATTTTCCTCATTTCTTTTTTTTCCTCTCCAATTGATTTATGCAGAAACCACAGCTGCTCCCTCAGATCACCTCTCATTCTAGAGCTTTGAGGGGAGAGAGACCATTTTCTCTGGCCTCTTGCACAGATGTCTCTCAGAGACCCTTCCAGAAAGCACCTACTTGCTTTCTTGACCTAACGTTAGCCTCCCGAATCAAGCCATTGTATTATGGCTTTTGCCTGGTCCAAAGTATATCCAGCCAGATCCCTAAAATTCTCTCACATGAACCCTGGAGAATAAAGAAATAAGCCTTCCCTCACGCCCCCACCTTTCATAACTTGTGCTTCCCAACGATGCTATGCGAAAAGTGTGAGAAAGTGAACTATAACGTTCAAGAAGAGGAAGGTGGCAATGCCTAATGTGCCCCCGCCTAATAGTCAGTCTCACTATGGAGCTTAACTACCCTAACGTGTAGTTCCTTTGGATCAGCGGTTCTCAACCTGTGGGTCGCGACCCCTTTGGGGGTTGAACGACCCTTTCACAGGGGTCGCCTAAGACCATCGGAAAATGCAGATATTTACATCACGATGCATCACAGTAGCAACATTTCATGGTTGGGGGTCACCACCACATGAGGAACTGTATGCCTTAAGAAGGTTGAGAACGACTGCTTTGGATGGTAAAGGTTTCAAAGATCATGTCGTTCCAAGACACAACACTAGATGGTGCAAAGAGATAAACTTTTTGTTTTTACACTTAAAATCCTGAAATTCTAAATGACAGCAGCAAAGCAAAATTCCATTTTAAAATGAGGTGACTATTTTTCGATCACAGTTAACATTCAATATTATTTTATATTAGTCTCAGGGGTACAGCCTAATGGTTAGACGATGATATCATTTACAAAGTCTAGTACCTACCTGGTACCTTACATAGTCATTACAACATTATTGACCAGATTCCCTATACTTGACATCCTCGTGACTGTTTTGTAACTGCCAATGTATACTTCTCATCCCTTCATCCTTTTCACCCAGCCCTCCAAGCTCCCCTCTGTCTGACAACCCCCCATTTGGTCGCTGTATCTGTTTCTGTTTTGTCTGTTCATTTCTCTGGTTCTTTAGATTCCACATATAAGAGAAGTCACATGGCCTCTCTCTTTGCCAGTCTGGCTTATTTTACGTAGTAGAATACCCTCTAGGTCCACCCATGCTGTCATAAATGGTGAGATTTCATTTTGACAGCCAAGTAACATTACATTGTATAACAGGTACCACATCTTCTTTATCCCGTCATCCATTGGGGGGCACTTGGGTTGCTTCCCAAGTTCTTGGTTATTGTAAATGATGTAGCTAAATGAGCTAGTCAGATTATATGATAGTCCCTTTTCCAATCTAAAGGGTTTGTCATTCTTGGCCGAAGCCGGTTTGGCTCAGTGGATAGAGCGTCGGCCTGTGGACTGAAAGGTCACAAGTTCTATTCCGGTCAAGAGCATGTATCCTGGTTGTGGGCACATCCCCAGTGGGGGGCGTGCAGGAGGCAGCTGATCAATGTCTCTCTCTCATTGATGTTTCTGACTCTGTCCCTCTCCCTTCCTCTCTGTGGAAAATCAATGGAGTATATTTAAAAAAATAAAAAAGTTTGTCATTCTTGTTCGAGACCAGTTTATTCCTTTATGCCTCTTCTTTTCTGTTTCCTTTATTTCATCTCTCGCTTCCGCCAAGTTTATTCTAAATAAGCAGTTGTGGAGCGGATAAGTGAATCGCTGAGTGAATGAAAGACTGGCTCCCTGGACCTCATTCATCTCTCTCCAGCCCTTCCTTCCTCTCTCTGTTCTCCATCCCACCTGCTTCCCCCCCCCCCATCTCATTCATCTGTCCTGGTCGTTAAATTGTCCTTTAGCAGGAATGGAATTCAGAACCCCTGTTCAAATTCCTCCCTTTCAACTTCATTCACGAACGAACATAACCTTTTCTCTCGTGCTCCACTTGCTTTCCTGCTGTGTCGCTGTAATTGCTAGTGCTTTATCTTGTGATTTCTGCTTTCATCTCTGCCTTCTATGCAGTAGACTCCTGATCCCGGAAACAGATCGAGCCAGTGTTTGTGGAATGGCAGGCTTCTTCCACCTCAGCTTGCAAATAACATTGGAATGATGTAAAAAAAAAAAAGGGTTCTTTGTAATCTGATCATAAATTAGCTGGGCAGATCCGGGCAGGTAGTCCTGCCCAAGGCATAGAACTTCTTTCGTAAAAGGCTGATCTTTGCCTTAAGCGTTTGCCTGTCCGTTGTTTTGTGCAGTTGGGTGAACACACATGTAAAATGCCTCTTTTCAGACCCCTCATCAGTGTAACCACCCTCAACAGAGGACATGATCTCAACTGGCCTGTCATTTCATCCCCACCTCGCTTTATTGGACCTCCGTCCTTGTAATCTTCCTTAATTCCAAAGGTATAAAAGGAGCCACAAAACTATTATTCTCCGGGGAGCATTGCAATCTCGCTCCCTAGCAATTGTCCATTTTGGTTCCAATAAACTCTGACAAAAATCCTCTGTAGGTTTGGACATGGCTTACATGGACAGGAAATACGTTTCAAACACACTGTGCTCATGATAAACCATCGCTCATAGGAAGGGAGAAGAGTGTCAGGAACTTCCTTTTTACCACCTTTCCCCTCTGACACGAGTATCATCGTACAGTGGTACCTCGAGATACGAGTTTGATTCGTTCCGTAACCTTGAGGCATGGGAAACTATGAGACGCTCGAGTCTCGGTAAACTGGTGGGTTGTGTGCAGCCGGCCGATCCGAGGGATGACTCCTATCTCAAATGTTGCTCATATTTCAAAGCAAAAATCGCTCGCTCAATGGCTCGTATCTCAAAAATCTCGTATGTTAGGGCACTCGTATCTCGAGGTACCACTGTATTTCATATGGAGGTAAAAAAAGAGTTTGACGGTTGTGAAGGTGGCCCAATCACACAGGAGGGAAGGTCATAATCACGAACCCCCGCCCTGAAAAAGGAAAACGCATGCAGAAATCTGATATTACGGGCAGTTTGGTACAACTGGATTGATTTGCTGCTCATCTGTTTGCTGGCTCGTTGCTATTTCCCTTTGACATACGGAAGTCTGGCAGATGGATCACTGACCGCAGAAGGTCTCCATGCCAAGCTTTCTCTGTGGCACCAAACCATGCCCTGTCCTCCCTGGGTATCCAAGTAAGAGCCAAGCACGCCTCCCCGGTTCTCCAGCCTCAGCGCCAGGTGGCTAGACACCCCCTCCCCTCTCCCTGCAGGGCAGGGCTGGAGGCGGCCTGCCTGTGGCTGCTCTGGATTCTGACCCTTCCCAGTGAAGGAGGTGGAAGGCCCGTGGCCCGGGCAGCGGGGATCCCCACAGCACGAGGAAGTACACTGCATGGGCAGAGCCAGGGGTCTCTCCCACTCACCCCGAGGGAGACCCCCCAGCTCCCCGAAACCCACAGACCTTCCTTTCTCGTTCATCTCCCTTCCTGGCTGAGATCCAGCCACTGTGGATCCCTCCACAGGCTGTTAGCTGTACAAGGAGAATGGAAAAAACAAATGCACCCCGAGACCTTGGATTTGTTTTTTCTTCCCTTTTCTGTGGCCCACGAGCCACGTGGCAGAGCCAGCTGGCAGGGACTCCAGGAATGCGTGTGAATGCCGGTGGAGAGCCACTGCACGCTGCAGGCCGGCCAGGCGCTTCCAAACATGGTGCTGCCCCTGGCCTGCGCTTTTAGGCAGTGACCTGCCTGAGAGGCGAGCGCTCCTACCTGCAGAGAGACTCACACGTTTCAACGGTTCCCCTCTGTTTGACTGGGGATTCGGAGGAGGAAGATCATGTCCATTTTAATAGTCTCATGGCCATCTTTCTTCTTCTTCTTCTTCCTTCTTCCTTCTCCTTCTCCTTCTGTGTTACATGTATGCATATCTCCCCATTGCCCCCCCTCCCAGGCATACCTCAACCCCCCAGTGTCTGTGTTCATTGGTTATGCTTATATGCATGCATACAAGTCCTTTGGTTGATCTCTTATCTACCCCTCCTCTCCTTAATCTTCTTGCTGTAATTTGACAGTCTGTCTGATGCTTTTACTGCCTCTGTATCTATCTTTTTGTTCATCAGTTTATAATGTTCTTTATTCTCCACAAATGAGTGAGATCATATGGTGTTTCTCCTTCATTGACTGGCTTATTTCACTTAGCATAAGGCTCTCCAGTTCCATCCAGGTTGCTGCAAATGGTAAGAGTTCCTTCTTTTTAATGGCAGCATAGAATTCCATTGTGCAGATGTACCACAGTTTTCGGGTCTCATGGCCATCTTAAGCATGTTCCATGAGCACACACATTCTCTCTGTCTCCTCACTGCCCTTCCTTCCCGGGAAGCTCAGAAAGCCAAATGTAAGTGGCGTGTCTGTCCCTCTGGGTCTTTCTCCATGGAAAGGGGAAGCATTTTTGGTTTTGTTTGCATTCAGTTCTCAGCCAGGCCTGCCGATTGATTCCACAGTAGGTACAGCATGCCATCAATATGCTAGACACTGTAGTTTACACTGAGGACACAGCAAAGAGCAAAGTGGAGAGGGTCCCCACAGGAGGGGACTCATAGAGGGAGAGGGTAGAGGGAGACATGAAGAACATAAAAATGAAGAACCACGTGCATTTTATTTTGTTCTCAGGGCTCTGGCCCTCAGGAGGAAAGGAATAGGGTGATGTTGCAGCAGCTGGTAGAGTGGCAGGAGCAGTAGATATTATGGACGAGCTTTTTTCAATTCCTACTTCAACCCACTTATAGGATCCCATCCCGAATGACAGTTAGGGTGCCTGCTTGAACTGCAGAAAGAAAAAAGTTCCCTCACAATGAAAAGGTAAAATGCCACTTCTCAGACTCCCTTGCAGCTAGGGTCTGGATTGTGGCCCCAGGTGAGACACATGGAGGAAATGAGCCGCAAAAGGCTGTGGGAACTTGTGAGGAGAGGAGATTTGGGCAGTTGAGTAGCAGAGGCCTTAGACTGGTCCAGACTGTTCAGAGAGAAGCTCCACAGTCACAGGTTCTCAGGGGCAAGTGGTGGCAGCAAGAATTCCACAGAGACACAGCTACGTGTACCCTGATGGAGTCACTCAGCTGCTGCTCTGACCACAAAGCTTCCAAGAGCCTTGGGCACGGGGATATTTTTTCACCTTTTCTCTTACAGCTACATTCGTTTGTTTTGTATTCTGGTCAGGACCCTGCACTTGAGCCTTTTCCAGGCCCTCCACCAGGACAACAGGCCTGCTTCTACTCAGAAGCAATGCACCTTTCTCAGGGTCTGTTCCCTGCCCCTCCGTGGGGAGCTGGGAAGAGCAGGAATTCTTTTTTCTTTTCTTTTTTTTTTAATATTGTTATTGATTTTTCACAGAGAGGAGGGAAGGGGAATAGAGACTTAGAAACATCCATGAGAGAGAGACATCGATCAGCCACTTCCTGCATCCTGCACGCCCTCTGAAGGGGATGTGCCCACAACCAAGGTACATGCCTTTGACAGGAATCGAATCTGGGACCCTTCAGTCTGCAGGCCAATGCTCTATCCACTGAGCCAAATCGGTTCTGGCTAGGAATTCTTAATGTCTCTCCAGCCTGCTCTTGGCCTCTGAGAACCTGTCAGCCTCTCGGCGGATTTCTCCCAGCCGGCTTCTGTGGCAGCTCCGTTTCCCTCTCCTGCTTTGCCAAAGGAGAACTGGCCAGTGTCACTCATTTCCTCTCCATGGACACCGCACTCTTCAGCATTGAGTTCACCTGGCTGCCTTACAGCCTGAGCTTTCTGATGTACTCACAACAGTCATTCTTTCGTAGTTTACCTGGCCTTTCCTCATGGCTCAGGTGGGAGTGGCATCTCCCTGAAGTCACCTACATCCTAAGCGGAGGCAGAGTTCTCTGATTCTGCCTCCACATCCAGTCCCCGGGAGTCTAGAGTCTGAGTCTCTCTCTGGCCGGCGATCAGAGCACCCGCACGAATAGAAGCTCCAGATGTGAAACCTGTTGCTCATTCATTTCTCAAGTGATCTCTGCCCATCACTACATGAGAAGCTGGGGACGCAAAGATGGGTGTCCTACAGTAGCTTACATTCCCGAGGGAGGGAGGCCACACGAGCAGAGGTTACTACGCTGTGTGAGGAGCACCATACTAGGAATGGAATGAGGCATGGTGGGAACACGGGCCCCGGGAGACGGAACACAGGGGCCCTGAGGCGGAACCACTGTATGAATTATGTCTGGAATTTTGAGTAAGAGTTTCCCAGACAGAAATGGAGAGAACACCTCCATGGAAGAGCGTCCCTTCAATTCCTCCTTCATGAATCAGAAGTCCATTTCCTGACAGGGAGGGCCAAGGTCAGAGCTCTCTTTTGAGGTCTGGTAAGTCCACCCAGGCTCGGTGATGGTCAGCTGTGCACCTGAGTTCCTCCAGGTGAACTTGGCATTTCTGGGAGGTCAGCAGGCTCCCCGTCAGCAGGACTAATATCAGGGGCTCTGGCAGCCCGCATTTCATTAAAACCAGTACAGTGGTACCTCGAGATACGAGTTTAATTCATTCCGTAACCTTGAGGCATGGTAAACTGGTGGGTTGTGTGTAGCCGGCTGATCTGCGCGATGACTCCTATCTCAAATGTTGCTCGTATTTCAAAGCAAAAATCGCTCGCTCGCTCCATGGCTCATATCTCAAAAATCTCATGTGTTAGGGCACTCATATCTCGAGGTACCACTGTATTTTTTTCTAAAAAAAAAAAAAAGAAGTTTGATACTATTATCTTAGATGCTATCTTTCATCTTTCACACTTGCCTTCTTCATCTTTTTATGAACCTTCAGATGTGTTATGTCCCACGTGGGTGGATACCTGGATGTCAGTTGATTTGAAACACCGGAAATACGTCAGCATTTCTCTGAACAGAGAGGTGATGCTATGCAGGGGTCAGAGGCCTCCCATTTGGGCCCCTTGGCCCAGCCAGGATGGTACAAGACGTCAGAGCCAAGACAGGAATAGGGAAGCCAACTTGGGACTTGCTCCGGTCAGATGTCCAAAGGAATGTGTGACGTGGGGCACTATTTAGCTGCTGATATGAACGCTGAGGCTGTGGCAGGCTGGGTTTACACAGAGGATTAACTGAGTGGAAGACGTCAGCTCCCAGGCACGTGAGCACAGTGACAAGCCTGTGGACAAAGCCAAGGTCAGAAGCTGGCGACACAGATAAAGCAGGACAGGAAGTGGATCGCAGGTGTAGCCGGGTCTACCTGAGGGTCTTCAGGCTCGACCCACGGTTCCACGTGTCATTTCTGAAGGTCGTGCACAGTCTCCACACAGGACACATGGGCCATCACTTCAAAAACAGAACAACGTGGGTGAGAAAAGCACCACCAACGTGCACATGAGTCTGTGTGCTGGAGGATTTACTTAAAAATATTAAATTTGCTCTGGCCAATTTGCTCAGTGGGCAGAGTGTTGACCTGCAGACTGAAGGGTCCCGGGTTCAATTCTGGTCAAGGGCACATACATACCTGGGTTGCAGGCTCCTCCCTGTCCCAGGCCCCGGTCTGTGCACGTGCAAGAGACAACCTGTCTTTCAAGTGATACCTGCCCATCACTACATGAGGAGCTGAGGATGCAAAGATGGGTGCCCTACCGTTGCTTACACTCCCAAGGGAGGAAGACCACATGAGCAAAGGTTACAAAGCTGTGTGAGGAGCACCATACTAGGAATGAAATGTAATCTCTCTTTTCCCCTCTCTCTTCCATTCTCTCTAAAACTCAATGGAAAAATATCCTCAGGTGAGGGTTAAAAATAAATATATATAAATTATATACATATATATTATCTATCTATCCATCTATCTATCTATCTATCTATATATATATAGATACACACACACACACACACACACACACATACATACACATATACTAGATGCCTGATGCATGAAGATTCATGTAGAATGGGCCTTCCTTACCCTAACTGCTGGCACAGCCTTCACTCTGCCTGGAGCCACCTTTCCTCCTTCCCACACTGCCCAAGAGGCCTGGAGTGGCTGGGGTGATGCAAAACGCCCCTGTCATCACCATGGTGATGATGCAAGCATCCAGTCCCCTGCTGGGTGTCTGTGTGTGCAAATTAACTGCCATCTTTGTCGGGTTAATTTGCATAATCGCTCCTGATTGGCTAGTGGGCCTTGTGAAGGTATGGTCAGTTTGCATTTTTCTCTTTTATTAGTGTAGATATATTAAATTTGATGACCATACACTCTGAAAGGGAACTTTGGAAATGTACATAAAACTTTATCGTAAAAGCACAAACCGTATTATCTTCAGAAACAGAAAAAATATTTCAGCAGAGAAAAAGTATCCTTTTCTTGAATTACTGACTAATGAAATGAGTTGATGAAGAGAGATAATCAAATAGGAAGGAAAATTGATATTTTAGGGAATTCTTCAGGTTGGCACTGTATTTGCTGGCACTTCAGTGCCCTCATTCCTTGGTATTTAAGGCTCCGTGTGTGCAGGGGTGGGTGTGCTGAACCCTGTGCCACAAAACTAATCCCATCTGTAAATTAAACAACTAACTAAGTCTTCATTGTCCCAGCATGTCTCCTTGTTATTTTGAACTTTCAATTATGAATGAAGTAAAAATAGTTGTTCAACATTTGCCAGACATGATCTTAAATATCTTGAGTCATTATCAAAGAACTTCAAAGATTACTTTAAGTAATTGTCTATCTTATTGGGAATATTCCTTCATATCCCATCTCCCAGCATGGTGCCTGAGAATATATTTCCTGTTGTTTCTGACTCTGTGATTTTACTGAAAATAACTTTTCAGACGAGGGTAAAACACACTACCAGCAGATTATATAATGTGAGCCCAAGTATATCATTCCCAGTTGTTAACCTTAATGTAGTGGAAAATTCAGCAATCCCAGTAATTATTTATGATCACTGGCTTTCTGGTGTTTTATTCACTCAGAAGTGATGTAAACCCAGATCAGTTGTTTAGAGGAAACTATGCTGACTTAGGACTCTCTCCACTGTCCATTTCTGTTCACTCAACATTTGCAGGCTCATCATTTGGTTGTACAAAGGCACTTGACGTTATCAATGCTCCAAAAATGTAGGTCACACAATTTTAAAAAATCCCCGTGAGTTAATCATAGGAGAATAAGGATATATATCTTCCAAAGTTCAAAGTCACCAATAAGACGTTTCTGCAGGGCTAGAAGAGAGGCAAGGGCATAGGACATAAATTATTTTTTATTACGTGTGTTTGTGTGTATATATATTCAATGTTGCATTTCTAGGTGAAAACCCTAAAATGCAAGATTGGACTAAATAAGTGTTTTAAAGGAGAGCAGATAAACATGGATTTCCTCCATAGAAACGTTCGCTCTGTTTTCATATCCTTTTACTCGGTCCTCATTGTCAGTCTCTGTGGTAGACCAGGGGACTTATTTCCATATTTAGCTGATGAAAAACGACATACATATTTAATGGCGGTAGAAACATTGTGTATTTCCCATTAGAGAAGCTGCATTATGGATAGAATGGATCATGACTCACTTGCCCCCAAAGCTGATCAACCCTAGCAGCTGCTGTGACTCAGACAAGACAGACAAAACCAGGATTGTGTGGGCCTGGGTTTTATCCAGAAAATTGTATCAATTGTTTCCTTCACTTTGGTAGCAGTACGCTGCTCTGGGACTCAGACAGTCTCTGGGAGAAAAAAATAAAACAAAACCAAAACGTCTGCATGTCCAGTTCTGACATCTGACCACTAGGGCGCAGTGTTGTGCTCTGCATGGCTCGCCCGGTGTCCATTCTGAGGGAAAAGCATAGGATCTTGGCTGCCAACCTATCCCATACCTTCACCTAAGGTGCACTTGGGTCTTTGAGGCCACGGATGTGGCTTTGAGCCTGCAGTTCTAGGTGTTTGCCGGCCCGAAGCACGAACAGACCTCTCTGCCGGGTAGTGCGGTTTGGATGGAGGGAAGAAAACAGTCCCTCTTTTCATTAACCGCACTGCAGCGGGGATCCAACTAAGTCTTTAAAACAGAGACACATGTCTCTTCCTTAGTGTTACATGATCACTCAGTCACTGTGATCATAAGCTCCGAGGTTTCCAGCTTGGTTCATTTCCTAGAGAAAATTATTCCCTTGATCATATTATTAAGGATCAAAAAATATGAAAAACAGGGGAGGAGGAGAGAAAGTATGGCCTGCTCTTGTGATTAGCCGCTACATAAAATCGTAGTAACTACCCATGGTGCCCGGCAGGTACTAGACTTAGCAAGACGATCCCTGCACGAGGTATAGAAATGCCTAACCATTGTGTTGTACAACTGAAACTCACATAGCAATGTGTGTCAACCATAATCATGAACCACAGTGATAGAACTGCTACATAAAAATATCTCTTGCTGAGACCGGTTTAGCTCAGTGGATAGAGCGTAGGCTTGCGGACTGAAAGGTCCCAGGTTCGATTCTGGTCGGGAGCATGTACCTTGCTTGCGGGCACATCTCCAGTGTGGGGCGTGCAGGAGGTGGCTGATCGATGTCTCTCTCATGGATGTTTCTGACTTTCTCCCTTCCTCTCTAAAAAACAAACAAACAAAAAAACAAAAAACTCTTGCACAACCTCGTGCTCTCACGGATGCTCAGACGCTGCCATGGGGGT
This sequence comes from Lasiurus borealis, assembly GCA_004026805.1. Lineage (NCBI taxonomy): Eukaryota > Metazoa > Chordata > Mammalia > Chiroptera > Vespertilionidae > Lasiurus > Lasiurus borealis. The sequence continues at coordinate 23,843 of PVJN01012593.1, forward strand.
GCAGGAGGAAAGAGGTTCTGGGGGTGGCCTGACTGGCCATGTTCCCAGGGGGATATGAACATTCTCCTGCACAAAACCAGGAGCCCTCACATTGGCTGCGTGGCCAGTCTGACCTGCGCTCTTCGTCCTGTGACAGAAGATACGTGACAATGACTGATCTTCCGAACAGCTGCCCCCAGACCAGGCCACGTGGACGCACATTTCGGGTTTCAGTGTTTCCCCTCCCCAGCTGTCTCTGTGCTGGCATTCCCATCCTTCTGGCACTTACCTTCTTTCCGCTCCCTCGTGCTTTAAGTCCATTTCCAGAGAAATGAGATCGGTAACGTGTGAACTTCAATAAAGATGGACTGCAGACTACTTACACCGTCTGAGCTGTGCGCTAAAATGTATTCATGGGCGTTGCTCTCTGCAGAGCTGAGCATTCTGTGAGGTGCTCCCACATCCCGCTCCCGACACTGACTGTTGCTGGTCCTCTCTTCTCCCGCACAATGTCCTCTGCTCTGATCAGCCCTTCCTGGGGGTCCCGGGGGTGTCTCCCCAACCCCCTCCCACATGCTGCCTTGCCTACCCTCCCTTGCAAATGCCTGTTCTCCTCCAACCCCCATGAAGGCAAGCCTTCCTTAGCTAGCTTCTGTCCGTGTTACACAAAAGGACACCCCCGGGGAGCTGGTCCGAGGTCAGGGCTGTCCTCTCCCCCAGGCCCTCTCTCTACACCCCAACAATCCAGGAGGAGGGACCAGCGAACAGATCAAAGCGGGACTCTGCTCCTCACCTCGTTTTATTCCCACGTGTCTGCGACAGGCCCTCCCACCCCAGTCCTCCTGCAGCCACAGACCTCATCCACGTCAACACCGGAGCCCCCTCCTGGCCACCCCAGGCCCCTCTGAACCCCACCAGGAGTTCTCCGCAGCAGTGGGGCAGGCGACAGCCAATACGCTGCCCAGGAGGCTCACCCCCAGGGCTCTGCCTGCTCCCGGTCCCCAGCGGAGTAAACTGCACCCGGCAGACGCCGAGGTCATGTTTGCTGAGTAATGGGGATGCGTCTGGGCACCGGCCTTAATTGTGGGGCTCCCCGAACCTGCCATCCGGTTAACGGGCATTCTGGCAAATGCTAAGAGATACCATTGGATGCCGAACACAGAAGTCACGCGCTGGGTGAAGCACACCACGGACTCCATCCTTACCTATTTCTAATGGATTTTGCCTCAATAAACCTTATCCCCTGAATGAGACAGAACGCTCTCAAGGTCAGGGGCTTGATTTTACGTTTCTCTCTTTTTCCCCCTCCTCTTACCCTGTTATCTACTCTCTCCCGAGTCTCCATTCCAACAATCCCACGTTCCAACCATCTCCCCTGGTATGTCCCGCCCACTCACTAGAATTTTCCATCTCCGCCAATCCTCTCGCACACGGGACCTCCCACTCTCCGCTAAAATGTCACCTCCACAGACACCTTTTCTTCTGGCCTCACTTCAAGCCATCGTCACCCTCGCCTCTCTGCTTCTCTTTACTCTGTGGCATGTACACATCTGATAAGCCATGAATTCTTGCTCTGATTACTGCCAGTCCCCTACCCCCCCCCCATAGAAAACAAGGTGCAGAGAGGTGCTCTCGTCTTGTTTTGTCCACTGCTGTGGCTTCACTACTATGGAAGTGTCTGGCAGATATTCGCACTCAGTAAACGTGTGTGACTGCATTAGTAAGTCGATAATGTAACACAGCATTTTCCCAGAGCGGGCAGCTAAGAAGTCATTGTGTTTCCCTCAGTTCAGGACAAGGTCAAGATCCCTGATGGACGGTGCCATCGGAGCCTGAGGAAGCTCACCAATTGTTCGGATCTCCGGTGATGTTTAAATGTGATTGACCCAGCCAAAACCGGTTTGGCTCAGTGGATAAAGCGTTGGCCTGTGGACTGAAAGGTCCCAGGTTCCATTCAGGTTAAGGGCATGTATCTTGGTTGCGGGCACATCCCCAGTAAGGGGCGTGCAGGAGGCAGCTGATCGATGTTTCTCTCTCATTGATGTTTCTAAGTCTCTATCCCTCTCCCTTCCTCTCTGTAAAAAATCAATAAAATATATTTTTAAAAATTAAAATAAATGTGATTGACCCAGGGAGCCAAATGGGAAAAGAAGGCTTTGACATGGACACTCTGGGATTTGGAGTCAAGGAAAGCTCTAGAACTAGCTGGGTTCTAGGTTGGTTAGTACAGGATTCCAAAACAATGCACAGAGCAATATTCTTTCGAGCATCCAACCTGAAGATACTTTATAAATGCAGAGAAGCATAAGGGGGTCTCTGTAACAGAGAACATTCCATTGATAACATGTTATGGTCATGATTAGCGAACCACTGTGTTACTAAATCTGGAAAGTGTTTAGTGAGATAAGACTTGGCAACATGAACTGTTCCTATTATTTCTCTGTTTTCTCCTAATTCAGGAAACGAGGTACAAATTTTCCATTTCCCCCAATATTTTGACACCCCAGAATGTAGGTGCACTAACCATTTCTTATGCTCTTTTTCTTCTTCATTTTCCTAGCTGTACATTAGATCCCCAGACTTACTCATCTTGTCACCGGAAGTGTGTCCCCGTGTTGTTCTGGGTGTTTGATGCTGTGCACCTGGGGCCTTGCTCACCCCGAAGACACCTCCCTCAACCTTTCCCACCCCCACCTGTTAAAAGCAAACCCACCATTCCCGAGCCCACACTGCTAACCACCTGCTCTATTAGGTTCCCAAAGGCCAGGCCACTCTCCACGTCCCCTAATCACCCCAGAAGCTCGCAGACAGTTCAGGTCAGTGTCTATGCCTCAGAGCTTGCTGAAATTATTCCAGCTCCACCAGTGGTTCTCAATCTTCCTAAGGCCGCGACCCTTTAAGACAGCTCCTCATGTGGTGGTGACCCCCAACCATAAAATTATTGCCGTTGCTACTTCACCACTGTAATTTTGCTACTGTTATGAACTGTCATGTAAATATCTGATAGGCAGGATGTATTTTCATTGTTATAAATTGAACATAATTAAAGCACAGTGATTAATCACAAAAACAATATGTAATTATATATGGTGAAATATTTATTACAAATAAATGAAATGTTGTCTTGAATCGTGGTGTAGCATGGGTAACAGTCTTCCTATGACAACAGTAAACGACATTGCTACACTTTGCTACACCGAGGAGTGGTGTGTTGGTTCCTAAGACCATGGGAAATGTGTTTTCTGATGGTCTTAGGCGACCCCTGTGAAAGGGTCATTCGACTCCCAAAGGGGTCGCGACCCACAGGTTGAGAACCGCTGAGCTACACCATTCTAGACCCACCCGCCCTGCCCTGCCTTCCCCTCCCCAACCTTTTCCTGGCCTCTGGGCTGCTGTGTGCCCCCTTTTCTTGGGAACCGAGTAACTAACTCTTTGCCAATCATGTCCTGGCCTGTGGGCCCGGCCATACCTAAGCAGTTATAAAACCTACATGTTAAGAGAGTGCGGGATAAAATAAATTAGTTCTTGGCTTCCAGAGCAGAGGTCCTAGCATATAAATAAGGAATCACTACATTAACAACGAAGTAGGTCCGGAAGGGTGGGAGTTCTGTCATCTGGAGAAGAAGACAAGAGAAGAGCCAGAGATGCTGACAGAGGTGCAGACTCAGGAGGGCCCCAAACTCCCTTTAGACCCCCACCCCCGCCACCCCTCGGGCTCAGCCTGAATGAGAAGCTGAATATATTGGAAGGGCAGGTTTGGGGACCAAAGCCGAGGCCCGCCTTTATCCTACTTCCTCTTTGGGTTTCTCATACTTGGTGAATATTAGAATCATCTAATATCTTCAGAAATGGCCTCATCACACATAAATTCTTTAAGGTACTATACACTCACAGATGAGAAAAATGAAATTCAAAAAGATTAGGATCACTCAATCATTACATTGATGTATTGAACTATAATAACTGCCGGAAACCACACATTGTCTCACTAATAGAAAGATGTGGACAGGAGACCAGAAGGCTGGTCAACCTTAATTACTCTGAAAGGTCTGAGCGAATCACTCACTGTTTGGTTAAAACATTGTTAGCTGAAGCAGCCTCTACCTGTTTGTTTCATGTAAATTTCTGTTCTTGGAATTTCCTGCCTAAAGGTCATGGGTGTATCCCAGAGTCTTAATAAAAGGGATGGCAAGGCCAAAGGAAGGCAGTAGTCTTTCCACTAGAAGAAGGCTCCTGCCTGGCCCCCCAATATGGCCAATTAATACTTTTCTAGTCTCTCTTTTCATTTGCGTGTGGCCTCATCCAGAACCCAAACCCTGAACCATGAGGGGCATGAAAGAGGCTCCCACAAATAACAATGCCCATCATTTATTAGCTGCCTCCTGGAGGCCAAGGGCAGAGACGTTCCTGTGTTTTACCCACTCAGCCACGTGGACAGTGCCTAGCACAAACCGCAGTCACGGATTAAAGCCGGCAGCTTGGATCTAATGCTGACGCTGCTCCTCAGTGGCGCGTATGTCATCTCTGTGGGTCAGAAGTCAATTGCATCGCGGCCCATATTTTCATTTTTTAGCTTTAACATTTGGCTTTAAAAATCATTAAAGCAATAGGTTCACAAAGTTAAAACAAAACAAAACACAAAAAGCCTAAAGCCTTATCTTGCAGAAATAGCAGTCCCCAGTCTAGTTTCCCTCCTAGCACCCCATTCCCGGGCAATCACTTAAAAAAAAATATGTATGTGTGTGTGTGTGTATATATATATATATATATATATATATATGTGTGTGTGTGTGTGTGTGTGTGTGTGTGTATGTGTGTGTGTGTGTGTGTATATATATATATATATATATATATATATATATATATATATATTTGACTTTAGAGAAGAAAGGAGAGGAAGAGAATCATTGATTCGCTGTGTCCCACACTGGGGAATCGAGCCCGTAATCTGGGCATGTGCCATTGACAGGAATCAAACCCAGGACCCTTCAGTCCACAGCCCAACGCTCTATCCATTGAGCCAAGCCAGCTAGGACCCCAACAATCACTTTTTACCTTTTTAGGTGATCCTTTCCAACAGAAGTAATATGTTTATGTTGTTATTTTTTATAATCACTTTTATACAGGCTCTAATGGCTCGCGGTTACAACATAGAGAAGTTGGCTGCCGGCTGGGATTAACTGTCAACGCCACACTCTGGTCTTTGCAGCCGCGCCTCCACCCTCACAGCGTGTATCTATCACTTATCAATTCTAGAAATGTGGCTTCTGTGGCCAGGACTGTGGAGCTTTGGTTTACTGCAGGAACAAATCATGTCCTGTGATGACATTCTTTTCCCACAACGTGTTTCTCCTTCTAAGAGTTATCTATACGCCTTCCATGTTTTATTGATCTCCCTGATACTCATTGTTCCCCAGCATCTAGTGCATCACTTCCATGTTTTTATCTCTGTATTGTCCTGTCTTCTCTCTGGGATGAGAGTGCACAGAGCAGGGAGAGCTGTCTATTTGAGTCACTGCTGTGACACTGGAGTCGAGAAGTGCTCAGCACATAGTGGAACAAATCCACATGAGAAAGCACATTGTGATGTGGAATTAACAGAGCTGCTTACCAGTAAGTGCTTGATGAAAAAAACAACACGGAAATCTGTGTGATCTCCCCCAGAAGACAGAGAGGAGATGGAGCGTAGATGGTGCTGCACTGAGAGAGGAGATGGGACCCAGACGGTCTCTCATTGGCTGTGTGGCGCCAGAAGCTGCTGATAGCCAGGCCATGAGGGTGAGTCTACAGAGGAGGGATGGTGAGCTGACCATACAGTGAGGGGAAGACACAGAAGCAAAAAGCAAAATCTCCTGTGAGCTGTTCATTGGTCTGAAACATCCATGGATTAGAGGTTCTAGGTTAATACCTATTGTCTCACCTGTGCTGAATCAAACTTCCAATAACAACGATAGCTTGGAGGCAAATGTTCAGATTAATTGATTTTCCCACTTAACATATGATTGCCAGTCAACATATTTTAATTACTTCCTTGCTAGAGTTTCTAAGTAGATGTCTCTCCTTAATAGCATCGTATGCAGAGATATTATGCTTCATATTTGGGTAATATGACAGTGTTTCATGAGCTGTCCACTGAAGAGCAGCTGTGTCTGACAGACTGATGTGGAGGAAATCACTCTGTCTGCAGGTTCTCCATTCTTGTCCTCATTTGACCCTATGCAGCTGAAGGTGACATTTTCTTTCTTACTTTTTTATTTTTTCAAATAAACAGATACACCATTATTTATTTAATTATTCCCCTTATACTGGTTGATGTTTAAGTTGTTTTGTCTTTTTTTTTTTAACTAAATCTTTATTATTCAGATTATTACATTGGTTTCTCTTTTTTCCCCTCCTGAAGGTGACATTTTCAATGTTACCGTCTTCTGGTCTTCACTGTTTTGCCTCCAAATAATAGTATGGGACTGAGCCTGGGGTTTTCAACAGGCTGTTACTCTTCAACAGTTTCCTGTGATACTGCTGAAGATCTGACTGTGTGCCAGATCTGAAGGACAGGTTTGAGAACCAGAACCCGAATCTGTAAGAGGGAGGGATTTTTACATCCTGAGCAATCGGCTTTTCATCTCTCCCGATATCCAGCCCCACTCATGACCACCTGAAATGGGCTCTAGGAAGGGATGGGGTCCAGACATCTGTAGTTTTTCAACTACAGTGATACCTCGAGATACGAGTGCCCTAACATATGAGATTTTTGAGATACGAGCTGTCAAGCGAGCGATTTTTGCTTTGAAATACCAGCAAAATTTGAGATAGGAGTAATTGCGCGGATCAGCCGGCTGCACACGACCCACCAGTTTACCACGACTCGAGTGTCTCATAGTTTCCCACGCCTCAAGGTTATGGAACAAATTAAACTCGTATCTCGAGGTACCACTGTATCTAGACACTTGTGATGCATAGTAAAGACCATGCATAGTAAAGAACCGCTGTCACGTAGGTATGGCCCAGGGTAGGGCCAGGCTCAGCACTTTTTGAAACCACCGGTGAGTCAGTAGGAGAGCAATGCTGGCACTTACTGAACCAGGGCACCTGCAAATAGCAGCCAGTTCCGGGGTGCAGAGAGGGAAGCTAAGCTGTGCGGGACTTTTCACAGAATGACCTCTTCACAAAATTCACCTGGATGGTTCTCAGCTCTCACCTGTAGAGTTGCCCTTCAAACCCAAGTTACTATTTGCAAAAGTACGTGGCAAAGTCTGGATGTCTATTCATTTTTTAGTTCTATTGCTTTAATTCGATGTTTATATCTCCTATTACACTTGCCACATTGAGTGCATTAGGTTACATTATAGTTGGTTAGATAATAAGGAAGACGTTTCTATTAAGATTGTGAGGATAAACATTATCTCCCACCTCTGGCAGAGAATGTCTTTAAGGTTAGTTGGCACGGAGAAGAATGTAAAGGCAAAAATAAAGCACAGAATGTTCTATTCGAAGACTGAATAATATGATAAATGAAACACAGATGGAAAACTTGTGACATATGTTCTCTCTGAATCAAATTATTGGAGAGATATTCAATGTTAAGCAGGTGCCAGGAACATAGAAGGGTAGAATTTTGTTGATCACAGAAAACAATGAACTGTAAGACTTTGAAAAACACAGAAAAAAATTACATTCCCTGAAAAACCCATCAACTGTCAGAAGGCATTCTAGAGACAACTTTAGAGAGAGCAAACCTCTTGAAGGAGTGGCAAACAGGATCCTTAAAATAGGTGTGAAGTATCACCAATGAAGAGAAAGATAATCTTCTAACAATGGCATCAGAAAAGACACACTCTGCTACACACTGATACGGAACAAAACCCGGGATATAAATAGAGGGCAAACAGAATCTGAGCAAGAAAACAAAGAGGATCCCTCACTACATAAGGAAGGATGAAGATGAATTGCTTAAGCAAACAACTTGATTGTTTCCAGTTTCTTAATATGGAGAAATTTAAAATTTAAAGAAAAACCTCACATTGTTAGATTTCGTTGCTATTTATGGCTTATACTAAAGTGAATGGTGTGGCAGATTGAAGGTAGTTCTTATTCCATAGTGTGGCTTTGAGCGTTATCACAGAATTGCTAGAGGCTGCATAACGTGACACACGAGGACCAGGCAGACCCCTCATGACCGTTAGTTCCAGTTCTAGTAGATGCAGCAGGAGGTGGCCAGTGAAATCAGCTTCCCTTCCAGAAATCTCCCTGCTCAGTTCTATTCACTTTATCATCTCCCATTAGAATTTTTCCTAAGCGAGAACCTACATAACTTATTCATTTGATCTGGGTGGCTTCTTTAAGTGTTATAAAAACATCCACAGGTGAATGTAATAGATTATATCACTCACATGCAAGATAAATCTTAGTCTCAGATAATCTCTTCAGTTACAAACAGGAAAATCTAGGTAGTGACATGACAACTGTCATTCTTGATCACCCACAGAAACCCACAAGATGTACCTGAAATAGGGTTGTGTCTAGAATGAGAATGAAATTTTTTTAAAGTTGCTTTTACAAAAGAAGAACATCTTCAGAGATTTCTTATAATTATTTAGAGAATTAAGTGGAAATGTCATCCCCAAAGTCGTTGCCATCTCTATGAGGGCTTTGCAAGAGATGTTCAGAAATGGGTTCTTACACCGTAGGTGTCTCACAAGTGGCAGGAAAACTATATTGCACTGCAAGAGGAAGGAAAGGTATGGCAAAGAGGAAAGAAAATACATAGCACCTGGAATTATTTAAACATAAAACAAATAGTGAAGATAGTTTGTGGGCTCATCTACAGAGGAGCTACCACTCGTCTTAATTACTTAGTACAGACCGTTAGACTTGTTATTATACATAAAGTTTCAATATGGCTTCCCACTTGTATCTCTTTATAATGGCATCGTTTTAACATTTCAAAAATAGGTGATTTTTTGGGGGGGGGGTCAGGAAATTTTGACTTACTCATAGTCTATATTCAGATTACATGTTTCAATTTATTTATTTGAAGTGGAAATATCAGTGGAGATGACATATTCAGATTCATGATGAAGATGGGGGTGGAGAACATTGTCCCTCAGTGAAGGAACCCAGATGGGACTACACTGTCCACTCTGGATACTGCAAGCAGCTTTACCCAAAGTATACCTGTGAGGGCAGGCTGAAGTCTAGCCCTCTCACCCTCAGGACCATGACTGTTCAACTTTCAAAGGGAGGGAGTTCTGTTTCTTAGGTCAGGGAGCACCGTGACCTATCAGCTACTCAAGGTCAGCACTTAAATATCACCTCCTGGACCCAAACTAGGAGTCTAACAGACATACTTGTTATGCATAATAAAGCCTGGATTTCATGAAAACAGATCTTCTTAGTCATGTCTGCTCCTCAAAATCCAGCTATTCTTAATTTATTATTATTTTTTTTTATTTCTTTATTAATTTCAGAGAGGAAGGGAGAAGAAGAGAGAGATAGAAACATCAATGATGAGAGAGAATCATTGATTGGCCGCTTCCTGCATGCCCCCCACTGGGGATCAAGCCCACAACCCAGGCACGTGCCCTTGGCCAGAATCCAACCTGGGACCTCTCAGTCCGCAGGCTGACGCTCTATCCACTGAGCTAAGCTGGCTAGGGCCCAGCTATTCTTTAAAGGTGTATGAATGAGTAGTGATTGTTCCGGGAAAAGAGAGAGAGGAAAGAACCAAGAAGCTAGAAAAATCAATTAAGAAGAAATGAAGAGAAAGGTGTTTAGTGTCCAAATGTTGTAAAATGCTGAGAGGGAGAAGTGCTAGGCATGTGATAGCCAACAAAGGACCTACTCAGATGCGGGACCCCAAGGATGTTTCCTGGAACTGACATGTAAAGGATAAATGTGAGTCAGATGATTCTGGTTGCAAGTGACAGAAATCCAATTAAAAAATCGCTCTACCAAATTAATCAAACATAAAAAGGAAAACGTTAGCCTATTTATAAATTCCAGGAATAAACATTATTTCAGGAAACCAACATTGAATACTGTTTGCAAGTAGCCTGTCTTTATACCCCAGCTCTGCTTTTTAAAATGCGGGTTTTACAATGGACACAAGACACTGGGGGGTTAGGGAATGCATGGGAGTGGGGTGGGAGCAATGGGGAGACATGTACACATATAATACATTCATTAAAAATCAAAAAAATAGAAAAATATGTGGGTTTTATTCTAGGGCTGGTTCTTTCTACATGGAGGCCAGATGTCACTCATTAGCAGCTCAGCAACCTCTCAGGAAAGAGAGCTCCTTTTTCTCCAAAAGTTCAACAGGAGTCCTGCGGTCAACGCCCCTCCCAACGGCACAGGTCATGTGATCACCCTAAGAGCAATCCCTGCAGCCAGAGGTTTCGGGAAGCACCACCGGTCCAGACCAGAACTATCTCCCACACTGGGAGCCTGGGGATGGCACCAGGAGCCCCCGGGCCATGGGGACTGGGTGGAGGGGAATGTCCTGGCTTGCCCACAGAAAATCAGGACACTGTGATGAAAGGACCGTGACGGAGAGGGCAGCAAAAACAACAGACCTTTTCAAGCCGATGTGGATCTTTTCTTCAGTCCCTGAGAAGACGTGCTGTTAGAGTCATCGAATGGAGGCTCACTTCACCCACAATTAATCATACTAATTTGCTTCTGTAAACTTAACAGAAAGTGCAAAATGGCTCATAAATCACTGCATATTGTTCTGTTTTCGACTGTTAGACATGAGGCACCCTTTATAGGCCAAAGTCAATATTGTAATGCCGTCAATAACAAAACTAAATGTCAACGCATTTATTGGGAACTATGAGTGAATTGATTGACCTGTAGAATGAAAGGAAAGATATTTAGGATTTTTATGGGCATGAACAAAAGTGATTCAGAAATGGCTCCTAGAGTTTTACACAGCACTGCAGATAAAACAGCTGTGTGGATCTCAGACACATACCATCGCAAGGAACCTTGGACATTAGAACATGTCTTTGGTGTCTGATGGGATGGGTAGAGTCACACGGAATGTAATTCAGCCCTAAAGGTTCTGTTTGGAATTGGTTTGTTCTGGTAAAATAGAACGGGAAAGATCGAGACTCTGAAATCTGGCAACTCCCCCAATATTACCAAAACTGAGGAAACATTCAGAGCAGAAAATCTTGTGTCTGTGAGTGAGCAGTCTCTCTGAGTCCTTGTTTTTCAGAAGGGACATAACCATGCTGTCCGCTCAGAGAGTGTCACAGTCCTCTCCTTCCTTTCCTGGGCTATAGGACAGTGGTCACTTGTTCCACTTACCCATCTTCATCAAATAAGGGGACGCTGCCACCTGGACACAGAATAAAGCTAGTTGAAAGTATTGAAAAAGCTAATGGACCAGCAGAAATGTCTCTGCCTAATATTGTTTCCCTAAATTTAAATTACATCCATCTATGAACATGTGATCGAACGCGATATACAAATAAAATGCAAACTGACATCCCATAAAAATGTGGCAAAAATGGTGGTGGTTAAGAATATGCCAGGACTTTAAGTGATGGCCTGGGACTTAGAAAGCGCCCCTTCCCCCCCCCCCTCCCGCTAATAAGACAGGCAGTAGACGCTGAAAGTTACCGCACCGAATGCACCAGCTCTCCAAGAGTGGGACGCACAGGCCTGAAGGCCAGATGCTCTCACTTTGTTTTATACCAGCGGTTCTCAACCTGTGGGTCACGAACCCTTTGGGGGTCGAACGACCCTTTCACATGGGTCGCCTAAGACTATTGGAAAACACCTATTTCCCATGGTCTTAGGAACCAACACACCGCTCCTCGATATAGCAAAGTGTGGCAATGTAGTTTACTCTTGTTATATGAAGACTGTTACCCATGCTACACCAGGATTCAAGACAAAATTTCATTTATTTGTAATTAGAAATAAGTAATTCACAATATATAATTACATATTGTTTTTGTGATTAATCACTATGCTTTAATTATGTTCAATTTATAACAATGAAAATACATCCTGCCTATCAGATATCTACATTACAGTTCATAACAGTAGCAAAATGACAGTGATGAAGTAGCAACAGAAATAATGTTATGGTTGGGGGTCACCACCACATGAGGAGCTGTCTTAAAGAGTCGCGGAATTAGGAAGGTTGAGAACCACTGTTTTATACCAACTCTAGCTCAGAGATGGGGACACTGAGGGTGCATAAAATTAAGAAATTTGCATATAAGTCCAACTGGACTTCCTGCCTATGTCCTTTCTGCCACACCACGTCAAACCAAGTTGCATAGAGAGCCATTTTTGTTGTTCTCTGCTTCTGTAGGCTGCTCTGCGCTGCTGTGTAATTTAGCTCAGCTGTGTGCCTTTTTCCAAACACCTATAAATGCTTTACCCTCAGTTATTCCATCTTTAACAGCAGTGAACATATTCAGATAAATTGACCCTTTAAATTTGATGATTCTGATCTAATTCTGTAGGAGAAATCACCTGGTAGATTCCATGACAATTGAGATGTTCTAATTTTCACCATGTATTCCAGGTTATGATTTAACTTGCCTTTTTAAATTTATATATTTTTTATTGATATTTTTACAGAGTGGAAGGGAGAGAAAGAGAGAGCTAGAAACATCGATGAGAGAGAAACATCAATCAGCTGCCTCTTGCACACCCCTTACTGGAGATGTGCCCGCAACCAAGGCATGTGCCCTTGACGGGAGTCGAACCTGGGACCCTTCAGTTCGCAGGCCAATGCTCTATCCACTGAGCCAAACCAGTTTCGGCTTACCTCACCTTTTAATGAAGTCAATATACTGCTGACATTTTTGAGGTTGATTGTACCCACTGGTAGTGTTGAATAATGCTGTATTTATATTCAAGTAAAATATAATGCAAGTTCTAGAGATATTTTGCACAGTTTTGCCACATTGAAATAACCACCTTATGGCAAGTTTGATTGTTAGTAGAGTTCATTTGGTTTACCAACTCTAACACTTCTAAATTTGGTCAATTCTTTCCTTAACCAGCCCACCTGAAACCGGACCACCTGCCAACAGGCTAAGAAGAGATGCTGTATCTACTCCTGACGTCACCACGTCACGCTTGCTCATCCCAGACCCTCTCTGACAGTGCACCATCCGTCTTTGCCTCTCCCTCTGAGCCATGTCCATTTCGCAGAGCTCAGTTTCTGGCTGACGCCCATCTTCCAGGGGAATGAGGTCACTCAAAGATCACTTGCCAGATCTGTCCACCAAAGGACAATAACCAAGGACGGAGTGGAAAATCTCACACAAAGCCAGATTAGAGTTTGCGCTAATGAGAACGAGGTATCGGTTACACCGATGCTATCTCTCAAAGGCCGCACAGTTCCAGTAAATGCTCCCGGTCCCCTTCTCCACCCCTTCGAGCGCTCCTAGGCAGACCCAGAGACTCCAAGGCGAGGTTTGACCTTGTTTTCCAGGGGCTTTCGTTTTCTTTGCCATTGGAAGTGGCCGGTGGAGGCTCTGAAAATTAAGGCCTACCATGAGGAAAGCGTGGAGGTCTCTGACCACCACTATGTGAAATGCGATCCGTTGCTTCCTGTTATTCAGCTTTGTTCCAGTGTGGTAGAGGGGAGAGGTTTGCCAGGAGCCAGAAACTAACAGGATTGGAAATTGGAATCCTAAATTTTAGCTCACCATGTACTTACTATATGGTTTCACTTAAGTCACTGAAAGTCTTCGGTGCTGTACTTGCTTCGTTGTTAAAAATTGGAAAAGAACCGATATTCACACCTGCCAAACTGTCCTCAAGCATGTGGAAGTGTATACATGAACATCTAAATGACCAAGACTCGTAAAATACAAAAGATGATGTTTAATATTCAACTAGAAAAAAAAGACTGTCAACTTTCCAATGACAAAAATGGCAGGAACAGCAACCATGGCAACATGAATAGCATAAGCCAAACTCCCCTTCCCTGGGTATGCATAGCAGAAAGGGGTACTGAGCTGGTACTTTTCGGGCACACATCTGAACAGGCATAACTCCCATGAAATTATGCTTTTCCTGGAAACTTTGACCATCTGAATCTTGGCAGGGCTTGGGCAATATTTTTAGAACTCTGAAAAGACTCGTTCATCTCATTTCCCATGGAAGGCTTTGTGTTTATGCACTGTGTCAGGGACGCGACAGAAGAAAAAGACAGCGGTGCCCTCACACTTAGGATGCTGTTTCGTGGAAACGAGACAGTGGGATAAGAAGAGCATCCAAAGGGCTCACCTGCATCATAACTACCATCTCTGTAGAAAAATGAGCCTTTCAACCTTCACTCATTAACTGTCCATTTCACACTTGTAATTGCACACATTCGTGTCTGCACAGAACATGCACAGATTGGCATTTTCACCTTTAAGCAGTTCCCAGGCAAAGTGATTTTTATCTCTCTTGGTGGGACAGTGAGTCAGACTTTCCTAGATGCTTTCTGCTCCCCAAACTCCTAACTTTGACAAGGGCCCTTTCAGGCAAGCGCTGTGACCCAGGCCGAATGTCGCGTGGGCTGCTGGGAGAGTTAATTGACTTCCAGGCTGGCTAATGTGCCCCGGGGAAGCAAAAGGGCACCAGGAAAGGCAGCCTTCAGGACTTGGCCCTTTGCTCTGACTTCCACCCACATCCTTGAAGATTTGGGGGAGGGAGGTTTTTATTCTTGACAGTAAAAATGAGCTGTGGGGTGGGGGTGGGGTTTGAAGAATTAAGTACAGGGGACTGAGACTCAGTACCCTTGGAGGATGGTGAACGTATAAATCATCCTTTTCCTGTGAAAACTGCCTCTCTGCAGTTTTGCCAAAACCAGTCTCTCAAACAGTAGGAGATTGTCAAGGCTCCAATTAGCAAAACCTTAAACCCTGAAGTCAATTATGTGGGTAATGAAAAATGGCGGCACACTCTCCTGCCCAGGAAAGGGAAGAATTAGATCAGCCATTAGCCCCCCTGGGTGTGCAGAGGATTAGAGTCCCCCACAAAAAGAGACCTTCATGGTCCCCAATAAAGTGGGATTAAAACTCTTTAGTGATTATTATTGCTAGGTAAGTTTCAGTAATTTTTTAAAAACAATCAATGGCAGCAGAGGATATTGGATACTTATTCCTCCAGGGGAAAATATAAAAATATGTTTAAGATATTAGGGAAAAGGGAAAGATTTTTTTAAAATTATTTTCTCTTGGTAGGTAGAGCCAGGAATTGCTCACTAATAAAGATTTTGGTATTTAATAATTATGAGTAGCCAAAACCGGTTTGGCTCAGTGCATAGAGCATCGGCCTAAGGACTGAAAGGTCCCAGGTTCCATTCTGGTCAAGGGCACATACATTGGTTGGGGGCACATCCCCAATAGCGGGCGTGCAGAAGGTGATGTCTCTCTCTCATAGATGTTTCTGACTTTCTATCCCTCTCCCTTCCTCTCTGTGAAAAAATCAATAAAATATATTTTAAAAAATAATAATTATGAGTAATGTCAATCCCCCACAGAAAAAGGGAGATTAATTTATATCAAAAATAGATAGTGCACTCTCAAAGTATTACCAAACTAAGGATGAGCTTGAAAAATAATGGTGAAAACCCAAATATGTCACTAAGTTGGGTAAAGGCTTCAGGCCCAAGATACTTCAAAACCAGGATATTTAGCAAATAATTAGAGTTCATAAACCAGGTAGGTATCATCTTAGAGGATATATAAAAGTCTAGAAACACTGAAGAAATAAATCTTAATAAGGAAGATTATTATTTTGGTAGAGACTGCTGGAAAGCCATCAAAATCTCTCTTCCATTTTCCATAACACTGGAGTCATTGCTGAGCCCATAACTGCTCCATCAGACACTATATTTCCAAGTCTCCCTTGTATAAGATACAACCGTGCAACTACGTTCTCATCAACACAATGAGGATGATGTGATGCTTGCATTCTGGATCTTAAAATACTGGGTAAGCACACTTAGGTAGTTTCTCTCTGTCTTTGGAGCTAAAACAGGGATGTACCATTGGACTAATGAGGAAAGCATTTTATATAAATACTAGAGGCCCAGTGCACAAAATTCATGCATGGAGGTGTCCCTCAGCCTGGCCTGCACCCTCTCCAATCTGGGACCCCTGGTGGGATAGGGCCTAAACTGGCACGATCTGGGACTGATGACTCCTAACTGCTCGCCTGCCTGCCTGCCTGCCTGATTGTCCCTAACCACTCCCCTGCCGGCCTGATTGATGCCTAACTACTACCCTGCTGGCCTGATCACCCCAACTGCCCTCCTTTGCTGGCCTGGTCACTCCCAACTGCCTTCCCCTGCTGGTCTGATCTCGCCCTCAACTGCCCTGCAGGCCATTTTGTGATGACCATCTCGTGATGATGTCACGTGATGCCACCAAGGCTTTTATTATCTAGGATAGAATATATGGAATGGAGGGGAAAAAAAGATGGGAGAAGCCCGGTTCCCTGAAAGCCCGCATGGAGCCGAATCACACTACTAACCACATCACTCACCTCCATGCTTAAACGTCAATATTTAAACTTTAAGTAGGGCGAACTGTCCCAATCTTCTTTGAACAGTCCTGTCTTCCGCCTGTTGTCTTGATATACTTATCAATGGCATTCCCTTTCACCTTCAAAATAAATTACATGCTAATCCTATTTTAATTCAATGTATCATGCTGCCTTTTTCTATTAGAAGTGAGCTTCTCCACAACCAAGATAGAAATTGGCACCTGGAACTTGTGTGAGACACACAAGTAATATGTGTGACAACCAGTCATATGGTAGGAGGTAAGGGCATGTATTTATCAGGTCAGCAGACTGGAGACCCTCATTATGTTTCAGTTAAATGTTTGATAACGTTTTCCTGCGTGATAACTTGACAGGCAGACCATGTGGACCTCGGGCCCGTGTAGCCACGGAGGGAGAATGTTTATTTGTATTGGTCAGCCCTGGCCACATTTAGCAAGGTACCACCAGAAAAAAAATAAACACGGGCAAGACTTGGCGAGGGTGAAAGCAGAGATGAAACGGAACAGATGGGGTGGAAACACCTCCTGCTTCCACACTTCAAACAGCAGCCAGGTCGTAACTCTTGTCTCCCAGAGACTTTCTCAGAGACTCACCATTAAGCTGAAGCAAAGAAAGATCAGACTACGAGTGTTTGTTCCCTTTCCACGTGAACTGACGGTTTCAGGTGTCCTCAAGACAGGTGCCTTTAACATGAAGACGGGACCCCAGGAGCCAGGCAACAGGGCTGGCCTAGGAAGTGCAGGAGGGCTTTGCCTATGGTGACTACAACCTGGGACTGACTACCGAGATGCCCACTAAAGTTTGAAACCATAAACTTGGCTTACAAATGCCTGGGACTCTTTGAATCCCAAGCAAGTAGATTGTCCGGATCCACTTCAGACACTGGCATGGCAACGAGGAACAAAGGAGACCCTCCCCAAAGGGCACAGCCGGGGGTCAAGAAAGATGATGAGCAAGAGAGTGCCTCTGGCCGAGACCGGTTTGGCTCAGTGGATAGAGCGTTGGCCTGCAGACTGAAAGGTCCCAGGTTCAATTCCGGTCGGGGGCATGTACCTTACTTGTGGGCACAACTCCAGTAGGGGGTGTGCAGGAGGCGGCTGATTGATGTCTCTCTCTCATCGATGTTTCTGACTTTCTATCCCTCTCCCTTCCTCTCTGTAAAAGAAATCAATAAAATATACTAAAGAGAGAGAGAGAGAGAGAGAGAGAGAGAGAGAGAGAGAGAGAGAGAGAACGCATGCGCCTCTGGGAGGGTCAGGACCAGGGTGGCGGGGTGACCTATCCATGATGCACTGGACTGTCAGGGCACAGAGTCTACACAATTCCTGCCTCGTGAAGGGCCAGTGGCAACTTGGCATTTTGTGCCTCCTTTTCTAAGCTGAAGCTTCTCGTGCAGGAATGCTGTTTCCATCCCACCATCATACGGGGGTGCAGATGGGAAGGGGGCAAAGATAACCTGCCTTTTGTTTTTTTATTTTTTAAAAAATATATTTTATTGATTTTTCACAGAGAGGAAGGGAAAGGGACAGAAAGCCAGAAACATCAATGAGAGAGAGACATTGATCAGCCGCCTCCTGCACGCCTCCCACTGCGGATGTGCCCGCAACCAATGTACATGCCCTTGACAGGAATCAAACCGGGGACCCTTCAGTCCCCAGGCCGACACTCTATCCACTGAGCCAAACCGGCCTCTGCATAACCCGCCTTTTAGTTTCTAGATCGTTGGACAGTGAGCAGCTACCTCTGGACCAGATCACAAAAACTGTCAAGTTATCTAGAGAACCTAGACCTTGAGCTGGGTCCAGTACCGATGGGACTTCAGGGATCACCTTAGGGATAGTGCATGAGTTTCCTGAATGAGAAACTATTTAGGTGGTGTCTCAAGGAGCCGGAGGGCGACACAGCTAGTTTTACCTCAACATTTGCTCCACTTTTCCTTCAAAATTACACCTCAAATGGCTCCTAACTGCCATGGCTAATGATTGTTTGGCTAGTGGCCATGCTTCCGTGAACAGCATTTCTGAGTCTCCCCTGCAGGTAGTGCAGGCCTTGTGATTGCATTCCGCGCAGGAAGCTGAGTGGAAGTGACATCCCCACCCTGGAACTGAGCCTTGAAACATGGAACGTGGGTCCCTCTGCCCACTCCCTCAGCCCAGGGTGGTACCCACAGGGCCTGTACCCAGCGTGGTCGCATGGATGAGGATGCGCTAGACAAGACAGAAGGACTCTTGTCCCTTGCTAGGCTGCATTGGTCACCTATTGCTCTCGATGAGGGAGAAATAACCTTCAAGGTTTTCATGGCACCGGCTGGGGGATTTCTCTGTTACCACAGCTAAGTCTTGACCCTCACCCATGATAGTCATTCACAAATTTATTCCATCTGCCGGTCAGGCAAAGCCATGCACAGTGAGCCCTGAGTGTCCTACCCCGTATCGGACCCCCAGACCCACCAGTCACTGTCACACTGCTGTCTGGGCTTCCTGCTGTGTCCACGGCTTCTCGACCAGCTCGCAGTCTCCTGTCTACACCACCGCCTGCCGTCTACACCACCGCCTACAAACTTACACAGCATGGAAGTGGTGGGACTGGAATTGGAACTCGGGACCATCCGATTCTGGCACTGTTTATCTTTCTATGACATAGATGCTTAATTTTGTAGCCAATTTTCGAACAGACTGAAATCCCTCAGGAATGTAAGATGGTTGTGTTTAACGTAACAGACGTGTTTACTTTGCCTTTCCCATTAGAGGTGAAATTTATTTTGCCAATATTTTGATAACTTGAGTTTGGAGATAAAGAAATAAAAGCACAGTTTGCCCGGTGCCAACTTCAATTTGTAGACTTAGGTCCTGGGAATTTTCCATGTACTTCAAGTTACAATTGAATTTTTAGCCACGCAATATTTTAGGCAAGTATGAGGGATCGAAGATGGCACGACTGCCAGGAATACTGGGTAGAATATGTCATTTCCTATACTAAGCAGTGTAAAGAAATAGGTACAGTGTCACCTCAGGATACGAGTTTAATTCGTTCCGTCACCTTGAGGCGTGGGAAACTATGAGACCCTCAAGTCGAGGTAAATTGGTGGGTCGTGTGCAGCGGGCCGATCCTCGCGATGACTCCTATCTCAACTGTTGCTCGTATTTCAAAGCAAAAATCGCTCGCTCGACAGCTCGTATCTCAAAAATCTTGTATGTTAGGGCACTCATATCTCAAGGTACCACTGTACCAGTAATTCTGAAGAAAGATCTACTTCACAAGGTTGTTCTTGGGTTCGCCTTGGTAAAGCCCGCCCAGTCACCTAAAATCTTATCACAGAACGATCATCATCTCTTTATGGAGGAAAATCCGATGGCGGCTGGTTTCTTGATGTTGGTAGCTGGCTAATCTGAAAAGTATATACTCTCCATGCTTGTTCTTGGTTTATGTCAGTCCTCATTTTACCTCTTAGCATCATGGATGTCTGGTGAGCGGTGCTCAACAAACCATGGAAGAAACCAGATGCCTCTTGGTGGAAATTCTCACGGTCATGGGCAAGGTGGGAGAGTCAGTCCTTGAAGAGCCCACGTGTCTAAAAGCTGATGCTGCCCGTGTCCAGCTGGGTCTGTGCGCCTCAGGACTTGCCTCCCAGGCAGCTGTCCGGCGCTTCTCTATGGGCACGTCTATGGTCTGAATTGTCCATGATGGTCTTTCCTCTAAAGCAGCGGTTCTCAACCTTCCTAAGGCCGTGACTCTTGCATACAGTTCCTCATGGGTGGTGACCCCCAACCATGAAATGTTGCTACTGTTATGCATCATGATGTAAATATCTGCATTTTCCGATGGTCTTAGGCGACCCCTATGAAAGAGTCGTTCTACCCCCAAAGGGGTCGCGACCCACAGGTTGAGAACCACTGCTCTAAAGAGCCCCTGCACTAGAACTGGAAGTGTCTTTGAGTGTCCTCTGAGCTGTTGCCTGGCTTTGAGGGGTAGCAAATCCAGCACCCAGAAGAGAGAATGAAACAATGATGAAGATGGCCAGCTCAGAAGAGAAAAGGCCAGGGACAAGGGACTCACAAAGCAGGCATCTGTTTACATGGGGACAGAAGGCTATCAGGTAAATGTTCAGAAACAGGGATCGAAGGAATGAATTGGGTCTATTTACTGTGGTCCAACCATAGGTTTCTAACATACTTCCTCCCAAAGCAGTTGTATGACCCCAGGACACAGGAAGTGGTGAGTCCGCTGGGAAACTGGCTTAAAGGCAAGCATTTGATGTGACGAGTCCCAGGAGGCAGCACAGAAGGTAGGTGATGTGGGATCGGAAGGTCAGAAGCCAGTAGTGCGTGCTGTCCAGCTCAGCAGGAGGATTTTGCTACCTCCTTCCTTCTACTTTGGGAAACAGCGAACGGGGTGAAATTGACTTCATAGATCCCAACTGTTTTGATGTGGAAGAAAGGGTTAGACGGCGCGTGTCAGGGTGATGTTTGAAAAACATGGGTCAAACTCTGAATATCCATAGACTATATGAAATTCACAACATTCAAATTTGAATATTTAATGAGTGCCGAGCATTGTGCTGCCTTTCAAAGGGTTTTTAAATTTTCACAATAGTCTAAGTATAGAGAGACTGACTGATGCCTTGTGGGATATGATATGGCTAATGAAAAGGAGAGCTTGGATTATATTCAGGGTTCCTGACTCAAAATACAGTGAGAGGCAAAAGAGAATATTGGAAAAAATAGGGGTTTTGGTGTCTTAATCTTGTCTGTGCTTTACTGATGATGGTAAAGGTAACATCCAAATCTCAACAACCAGCTGTGACACGGGAACCACAGAGCAGAGCAATGCCGGCCAGTGCGGGGAACAGATGTGTCTGTCTGCACTGCATCCCTGCCAGGGGACCGCCATCAAGCTCCTTAGCCTCACTGGGCTTCAGTTTCCTCATCTGTAAAGCGGATATGTAGTATCTACTTTAAAAGCTAAAAATCCTGACCTGGTGGGTATGGTTCAGTGGTTTGAGTGTCCATGTAGGAACCAGGTGGTCACAGTTTGATTTGCAGTCAGGGCACATGCTCGAGTTATGGGCTCTATCCCTAGTGTGGGGTGTGCAGGACACAGCCAATCAATGATTCTCTTCCATCCTTTATGTTTCTGTCTCTCCCTTCCTCTTTCTTTCTCTCTGAAAGCAATAAAAATTTATTAAAAAAGTAAAATAAAAGCTAGGAAAACTTGTCCATTGTTAAGCTGAATATATTCGGTTCTATTTCATTTTTCTAGTACATATATTTGATGCCATGGCAAATCTTCAAGTCAGTTTGCTTGAATAGCACTGTCAACAATGAGCAGTGCACTTCATACATGGTGACATTCACCTTCCTAGAGCCAGAGGCTAGTGCTGAGAGGGACAACTTCCACCGTGACTTTGTTCAGCATAAATATAAAACTAATTTTCCTTTGTCCGAGTTTTTCCTTCAGGTGCTATGATAATTATGTAATTATGACTAGCTTCATTTTTTAGTTATTCTCATCCATTATTACTCCATTATTAAAACAGTGATTAGCCGAAACCGGTTTGGCTCAATGGATAGAGTGTTAGCCTGCGGACTGAAAGGTCCCAGGTTCGATTCTGGTCAAGGGCATGTATCTTGGTTGCTGACACATCCTCAGTAGGGGGCGTGCGGGAGGCCACTGATCAATGTCTCTCTATCCCTCTCCCTTCCTCTCTGTAAAAAATCAATAAAATATATTTAAAAAATAAAACAATGATTAAGCAGCTTTCTGCCAGGCACAAACTAAGCCAGCCCTGGGATGGAGAGGTGAACAAAGACATGGGCCCTATGTCCCTGATGGTAAGAGTCCAGTCGTAGAATCACATGCTAACAAGAACTATAGCAAGAAATATTATTTATCTGCGGTTCTAACAAAAAAATAATGACAGATAAATAATATTGCATAATAAAGACATTGAGCAAACCATTCCTAAGTTTAATCTTCTAAAATATTCTTTTGTTCCCAGAAAGAAATTCCAGAGCAATGTTCTGAGCCGTTGTTGAAGGGACAGGTTTCAAGGACTTTCTCAGAAAAAAATAATTATAGTCTAAAAATCAACAGTAAGACCTGCTGTTGATTGATTCATGTGGACTGAATCCAATTTGATTTACTTCCATTCAATTCAATGAAACCACACAAACCTTCCTGGAGTATTGCATTAGCGTGGAAAGAAATGGTCCTCTCTCTGGGTGCCCTAAACACCCGCTCCCCGTCCCCAGCCCCGAATAAGCTTTAGACCTGACTTCTAGATCCTGCCACCAAATGCCAGCTCACAAGCGGCAAAGCAACAGGCCTTAGGATGCCTGCAGGAATGAAGACATTTATGGGAACAGTAATTGTTTGTATCCGAACACCGGCCTAATGAACGTCTCTCAGTGAATCAGCATGGAAGTCTCCATTTTCATGGAAGTAAATGAATGAAGTAGGTCGAAGTGGTAAATCTAGACCAATAAGGTTGGCTGTTCAGGCAATTCTGAAACAAAGCATTTCAGCCCCGGTAAGCAGACACCGGCCCTGTGCATTGTGTTTGCGACCTGCAGCTGAATATGGCTTTGAAGTAAGCAGACAAAGGTCTTGACGGACTCAAAAGAACTGAACTACTCACCCAGTGAGAGTGGGTGCTGAGGAAGAAGAGGGGCTGCCCTTGGTACCATGGGTTAATTATCAAAGGTGCACTTTGTACCCCTGGTTTTGGAGTTGCAACTGGCAGTACCATCCTATATTTCTTCTAAGATACTTTTTTTGTCTTTTTACTCAAATTTCAAGAGTATTCTCTTAACATTATCTTCCGATCCTTCTGTTGAGTTTTCCAAGAGTTTTTGTTTTGGTCCCATGTATTTCTTGCTTATAGTTGCTTATGTTTATTTCTTAGCTACAATATAGTCGGCCTTCACTCTGAATGCTACTGCGGATTATAAGCAGAACCATGCAAAGCAATCTCAATGGTCAAGAGAAAAATGATTGTTGTTCTGTAAACTGTACCAATTTCTTCAAAACATTAAAATTCACATGATCAGTTTCAAATGTACAGGGAAAGGAAAAAATAATAAAACGCATTTCCTTAGTGCGGTGTAATTTAAAACATTGAAACATCAAAGTGCTTTCTGTCTGGAACTAATGCTTGCCACCTTCTCGTGGTACAATACTCCAGGAGCGTCTTGGTGAACTGTCCTGCTCCTTTGGATCAGCTTTGAAGCATTCATCCTTTGTGCTTTTAGTGTCATGAAATATTTCTGTGAGCCCTTTGATGTGAATTATCTTGCTGATATCACTTCCTGTTAGACGTCTTCATCCTTTTAAGCACCAACACTTGCATCCACATAATAGCTGGCAATTATAATATCCTCTTGCCTTACCCGATCCTCAGAAGGTTGGTGCAAATTTCACAGCAGCATTCTTTTCTGCTCTAGCAACTTCACAAGAAAGCTTTTCACATCAAGCAATTCAGCCAACGTTGGAAACAATAAAACTAGCTTTTATTGATAATAAAAGTCTCTTCTATTCCCATGTAATCACCATTTTCTTTTTAATATGGCAGCGAACATCAACACTTGACCCGCATGCTAGCCAGTTGTTTATTTTTAATTACAGTCTTCAATCCGCCCATAAGTGGCTTTCTGTTCGTAGGGTGATTTATCCTAAAAGATGAGGAAGCCACTTGACCTTGTTCTTTATATTTATAGGACGTTTACAATATGGTTCACGTAGGTCCCTTCTTACCTTGCTAGCAATCACCAGTTCAGTGACCCATCACGGACAGACTTTGAAAGAAGTGATGTGGTTGGTCACTGATCATGATGGGCATCTAGTATGATTTAGTGGCTGTGGGCACAAGAGCTAACAGAAAAGGTTGTAGGCTACATCATTATCCATGTGTAATACAGGCATACATGGGGGGGAGGGAGTCTTGAGGGTTTGGTTTCAGACCTCAGCAATAAAGTAAATACAGTGGTACCTCAAGATACAAGTTTAATTTGTTCCGTAACCTTGAGGCATGGGAAACTATGAGAAGCTCGAGTCGCGGTAAACTGGTGGGTCGTGTGCAGCTGGCCGATTTGCGCCATTACTCCTATCTCAAATGTTGCTGGTATTTCAAAGCAAAAATCGCTTGCTCGACGACTCGTATTTCAAAAATCTCGTATGTCAGGGCACTCGTATCTTGAGGTACCACTGTACTCACTAAAGCAAATCATGTGAATTTTTTGGTTTCCCAGAGCATATAAAAGGTATATCTACCTTATATTGCAGTCTCTTGAGTGTGGAATAGCATGTCTAAAAAAATTTACATACCTTAATTAAAAATACTCAAGTGTTAAAAACTGTTGACCACCATCTGAGCCTTTTTGCCGGTGGGGGGTCTTGCTCTAATGCTGATGAACATGCGGGATCTGGGAAGTGCAACAAAGCTAAGGGCGGTAAACTGAGGTACGCTTGTGTACCGCGGTGACTGACTCTCAGCTCTATTACCAGGGACCAGCGTGAGAACGAGACTGTGTAACTGATACTCACGCCGACCGGAACCACGCAGCGTGCCTCTCGTATTTCGACAAGGACGTGAATGCCAGCATTTCACCGATGCTCCCATGGTTCCCTCCTGTTTACAGTTCCTCGTATGGATCTGTCCATCTGCTTCTTCACCTGCTTCTGGTCTCTGCTTTGATATGATATATGTCTCATCCGCTCACATGTAAGAGTCATGTGGAGAGCTTATTAAGCGTCCTTCCCAGCTGGGTGATCTGGCTGGGCCATTTCTTAGAGGACCCAAAATTAATGCCTTTAAGTCTTATCTTTTGGGGGGTTCAGAGTCCCCGAGAACACTTTTCCAATGTCCTTTCTGGACAGGATGCACTCTGCTCTGCAGACAGAACACACCTGTCTCTCAGGAGGTGAGTGTGAGAGAGAAGGCCTGTCTTCATGAACCACGTTGACATTCGGTACCTTTGTTCTTACCCATCCAGTCCAGGGACACTCTTCCGTCTCCGAGGTGCTCTGCTAAGTGGGTGTGGGCAGGCAGACCCCCTAGGTGTGAGCCCACCTGAACCCTGCTTCCACAGCTCCATCAGCTCAGCCCCAGAGTGCATCTGAGCCCGTGTGTGTGGTGACTGTGGTCCCTCTGGACTTCCCTGTGGCTGGTGGAAGCTTCCACTTTCCCTGGCCACTTACCACCCAGCCCCCGCTCTCTCGTTTTCTCAATTCAGTTGTCATCTTCCCGATTCTTTGTCCTTGTGGCTTTATTGTTTTTAAAATAAAAACTTTGTCATCTCAGTGTGGCTTTAGGAGGAAAAGAACGTGAAGTGTGTGTAGTCAATGCACCATCTTTAATTTGAAGCCTATTGTTTAAAATAATCATGGGCCAATGGCTGCTCTTAAATACCCTGTACTCAAGGCGAAAGCAATGACCGAATTCCAGTCGCATGTAAAACTGAATCTAATATCTGGATGGTAGATAATAAAGCTATACATTTTTAAAAAAATATATTTTATTGATTTTTTCCAGAGGAAGAGAGAGGGATAGAGAGAAACATTGATGAGAGAGATATCGATCAGCTGCCTCCTGCACACCCCCCACTGGGGATGTACATTCCCTTGACCGGGACCCTTCAAGTCTACAGGCCGACGCTCTATCCACTGAGCCAAACCAGTCTCAGCGCTATACGGTTTTTTATTCTTTTCTAATTTTGCTGTTCTCAGAGAATAAAATATTCACTATTTTTCTTTCCAGTCTCTTTTCTTCTGGGGATGTTAAAGGCTTTCCCAGCCCCCCCTCATCGAGCTTTCTGTTTTCCGCGATCACAGCCACATAAAACAAGCCATAAATACTGTAAGAGCACCTCGTGCCGGAGATTTATGGCACTGGGCTGCAATAGTTCCAGTAGCCTTATTCCTGGCGTTTTTAATAACCCCCTTCATGGACTCTGTCATCCCTTCTGTTTTGATTTAAACGTGGATCATACGGACCCACCCCCTGACCTCCGCGCTCTGCGGGCCGGAGACTGGAGGTATTTCCAGAAAGGAAACATAAAACCGCAATTATTAACATGACATCCATTTTTATCAGGCTTTTCCGGGGGAGGGTAGCTCAGGTAACCCCTTTGGAAAATTCACCATCAAGACATCGTCCTGGACCATCACGTGCCTGCGTCTTCCAGGCAGGCAGACGGCTCCCACCTGCCACCCATGCCCTCCCAGGCGGTGCTCAGACCCGGTCCCCGGGGAACATACATGGAACAGAGGGGAAGGCGAAGGCAGAGGCAGGAGGCGAGGCAGCAGCCAATCAGAGGGCGAGGGTCTAAGATCTGATGCCTGCGAGCTTGGCAGCTCAGGCTCCTTCATCAGCGCAGACAGGAGCCACACGCGCGCGGTGTGAACGCGCCCTGGGTGGGCCAGCGGCCACCGGGCAGACCCACCCGGGAAGCAAGGGTGCGTGGCCAGCACAGCTCCTCCTGCCCGCGTCCCGGCGAGCCAGCCACGGTCCCGTGCCGGAATGTCCTGCTTCGAAGGTACCGCTTCTGTTTCGTGCAGTGGCTGCGGGATCAGGGAAACGGGGGTGCGGGCTTTAGTGGGGGGGGGGGATCTGCTTTCTAGCAATGCTTTGTTCCCGGGCTCGGC
>PVJN01012594.1:0-36184 GCA_004026805.1 Lasiurus borealis
AGAGATGCTAGAGATGATGCATAAATTTAGCGAATCCCAAGAGGAGATGAAAAAGGACCAACTAGAGACACTGACTGAAATAAAAAATATTGTACAGAGTCCTAACAGCAGACTGGAGAAAGGCAAGAATCAAGTCAGAAATTTGAAATATAAAGAAGCAGAAAACACTCAAATGGAAAAGCAAGAAGAGAAAAGAATCAAAAATGTGAATATAATGTAAGGAGACTCTGGGACAGCTTCAAGCGTACCAACATCAGAATTGTGGCAGTGCCGGAGGAAGAGAGAGAGCAAGATACTGAAAGCCTATTTAAAGAAATAATGACTGAAAACTTACCACATCTGGTAAAAGAAATACTTACAAATCCAGAGAGCACACAGAACCCCATATAAAAGGAATCCAAAGAGGACCACACCAAGACACATCATAATTAAAATACAAAGAGCAAAAGACAAAGAGAGAATATTAAAAGCAGCAAGAGAAAAACAGTTTATTACCTACAAGGGAGCACCCATACGACTGTCAGCTGATTTCTCAACAGAAACGATGCAGGCCAGAAGGAAGTGGCAAGAAATATTCAACGTAATGAATAACAAGAACCTATAACCAAGAATAATCTATCCAGCAAAGCTAACATTCAAAATTGAAGGGCAGATAAAGAGCTTCACAGAGAAGAAAAAGCTAAAGGAGTTCATCAACTCAAAACCAGTATTATATGAAATGCTAAAAGGTACTCTTTTAGAAGAGGAAGAAGAAAAAGGTAAAAGCCTAAAATTATGAACAACAAATACATATCTATCAACAAGTGAATCTAAAAATTAAGTGAATAAAAAAATTGATCAACAGAATAAACTGGTGAATATAATAGAATCTGGAGCACAGAAAGGGAGTGGACTGATAATTCTCAAGGGGAAAGGGGTGAGGGGTGTACAGGGAGAGACTGGACAAAAATCATACACCTATGGATGAGATCAATGAGATGGAGCTAAGGGCAGAGGGAGGGGTGGGAGCTGGGTGGAGGGGTACTATGGAAGGGAAAAAAGATAAACAAATGTATTAATCTGAATAATAAAGATTTAATTAAAAAAATAAAATAAAATGATGCCATTATAGCAAAAAAAAAAAAAAAGTAGACTACAAGAAGCAGAGAAACACATCAGTGAGCTAGAAGACACAGTAGGAAAAAATACCCAAGTAAAGCAGCTTCTAGAAAAAGAAATTAAAAAGCAGAGGAGAGCCTAAAGGAACTTTGGGATACCATGAAACAAAACAACATCTGCATAATTGGGCTTCCAGAAAGAGTGGAAATTGAGCAAGGAATAGAAAACCTGTTTGAAGAAATAATGACAGAAAACTTCCCCAATATAGGAAAGAAAAAAAACACACAAATCCAAGAAGCTCAGAGTCCCAAGGAAAATGAACCCCAAAAAACTGACACCAAGGCACATTATAATTAAATTGGCAAACACCAACAAAAAAGTAAAAATCTTAAAAACTGCCAGAGATAAAGAGAAAGTTACCTATAAATGAACCCCCATAAGTCTAGCTACTGATTTCTCAATAGAAACTCATCAGGCCAGAAGAGAATAGAATGAACTATACAAAGTAATGCAAAGAAAGGGTCTGCATCCAAGAATACTGTACCCAGCAAGGCTGTCAATCAAAATTGAAGGTGAAATCAGAAGCTTCACAGAAAAAAGAGGACTAAGGGAATATATTACCACCAAACCAGCATTGCAAGAAATGTTCAAGAGTGTGCTGTAAAAAAAAAGAAATAGGAAGCAAAGAAGGAACTCTGGGCTAAAGACTAAAAATGGCAACAGATGAGTACCTATTAATAATAACTTTAAATGTAAATGGATTAAATGCTCCAATCAAAAGACATAAGGTAACGGATTGAATAAAAAACATGACCCATATATCTGCTGTCTACAAGAAACCAACCTCACAAAAAGAGATGCACACAGATTGAGGGTGAAGGGATGAAAGATGATATTTCAGGCAAATGAAAATTAAAAAAAGCTGGGGTTGCAATACTTATATCTGACAAATTAGATCTCAAAGTGAAGGACATAACAAGAGATAAAGAAGACCACTGCATAATACAAAGGAAACAATCCAACAAGAAGAAATAACTCTGGTAAACATATACACACCCAAAATAGGAGCACCTAAATACATAAAAAAACTCCTAGAGGATATTAAGGGAGAGATGGACAGCAATACCATCACATTAGGAGACTTTAATACCCCAATATCACCACTAGATAAATTCTTCACACAAAAAATCAGCAAGGAAACATCATTCCTAAATGACTCACTAGAACAGATGGAATTAATTGACATCTTCAGAACGTGTCATCCCAAAGCCAAAGAATATACATTCTTCTCCAGTTTACATGGGTCATTTTCAAAGATAGACCATATGTTGGGTCATAAGCAAAGTCCCTTCAGATTCAAGAAGCTAGAATCATATCAAGCATTTTCTCAGATCACAGTGGTATAAAACTGAAAATCAACTACAAAAAAAAGATACAAAGAAATCAAACACGTGGAGACTAAACAGCATGCTATTTAAACAACTGGGTAACCAGATAGATCAAGGAGGAAATAAAAAACATCATGGCAACAAATGACAATGACAACAAAACAATACAAAATTTATGGGACACAGTGAAAGCAGTCTTGAGAAGGAAGTTCATACCCCTACAGGCCCCCTGCAAAAAACAGGAAACAATGGTAATAAATTACCTAACCCTACAACTCACAGAGCTAGAAAGAGAGCAACAAGAAAAGCCCAATGTATGCAGAAGGAAGGAAATAGCAAAGATCAGAGTGGAGATAAACAACATGGAGACCAAAGAAACAATTCAAAAGATCAACAAAAAAAAGAGCTGGTTCTTTGAAAGGATAAACAAGATTGATGGACCTCTAGCCAGGCTCATCAAGAGGCAAAGAGAGAAGACCCAAATAAACAAAATCAGAAATAAAGGAGGAGAAATAACAACAGACCCCGCTGAAATACAAAGAATTGTTAAAAAATGCTATGGAAAATTGTATTCCAACAAATTGGACAACCTACAAGAAATGAACATATTCCTAGAAAAATATAACCTTCCAAAACTCAATCAGGAATAATCTAAACAGCTCAATAGTCCAATAACTATGGAAGAAATTGAAGCAGTCATCAAAAAACTTCCAGTAAACAAAAGTCTTGGACCAGATGGCTACACAGGAGAGTTTCACCAAACATTCAAGGAAGAAATAAAACCTATCCTCCTCAGTCTATTCAAAAATATTCAAAAAGAAGGAACACTTCCAAACACCTTCTATGAAGCCAGCATCACCCTAATACCAAAACCAGATAAAGACAACACAATGAAATAGAATTATAGGCCAATATCTCTCATGAACATAGATGCCAAAATCCTCAAAATTCTAGCAAATTGGATCCAGCAGTACATCAGAAAGATCATACACCATGACAAAGTAGGATTCATCCCAGGAATGCAGGGATGGTAAAATATCCACAAATAAATAACCGTGATACATACATAAACAAATTTAGAGATAAAAATCACATAGTCATATCAATTGATGCAGAAAAGGCATTTGACAAAATTCAACATCCTTTCTTGATAAAAACTCTCAGCATGTTTGCAAGAGAAGGATAATACCTCAACATCATAAAAGCCCTATATGATAAACCCATAGTTAACATCATACTCAACGGGCAAAAACTAAAACCAGTTCCCATAAGAACAGGAACAAGACAGGGAAGCCCACTCTCTCCTCTCCTGTTCGACATAGTACTGGAAGTATTATCCATTGCAATTAGAGAAGTGGAAGAAATTAAAGACATCCAAATTGGAAAAGAAGTAAAGCTTTCCTTATGTGCAGATGACATGATACTGTACATAAAAAACCCCAAGGACTCCATCCAAAACTACTTGACTTAATAAATGAATTCGGCAATGTAGCAGGATACATAATTAATGCCATGAAATCTGGCATTTCTATACACTAATAGTAAATATACAGAAAGAGAGACTAAAAAAGCAATCCCATTTACCATTGCACCAAAAAAAGTAAGATACCTAGGATTAAACCTAACTAATGAGGTAAAAGACCTATATGCAGAAAACTACAGGACACTGTAAAAAGAGATAGAGGAATATGTAAACAGATGAAGAGCATACCAGGCTCATGGATTAAGAGAATCAATATCATTAAAATGTCCATACTACCCAAAGCAATCTATAGATTCAATGCACTACCAATTAAATTACCAACGATGTATTTCACAGACCTAGAAAGAACTCTTCAAAGTTTCATCTGGAACAAAAAGACTGTGAATAGCCACAGCAATCCTGAGAAAGAAGAATAAAGTAGTTGGAATCTCAATACCAGACTTCAAGCTATATTATAAAGCAACTGTTCTCAAAACAGCCTGGTACTGGCACAAGAACAGACATATAGACCAATGGAATAGAATAGAGAATCCAGATATCCACCCAAACCACTATGTTCAATTAATATTTGGCAAAGGAGGCATGAACATACAATGGAGCCAGAGAGCCTCTTAAATAAACGGTGTTGGGAAAATTGGACAGATACATGCAAAAAAATGTAACTTAACCACCAACTTACACCAAATACAAAAATAAACTCCAAATGGATACAGGACTTAAACAATAGATGAGAAACCATAAAAATAATAGAGGAATCCACAGGCAACACAATCTCAGACATATGCCGAAAAAACTTTTTCACTGATACTGCTCCAAGGGCAATGGAAGCTAAAGAAAAAATAAACAAATGGGATTACATCAAAATAAAATGCTTTTGCACTGAAAAAGAAACCATCAACAAAACAATAAGAAAGACCAAGGTACAGGAGAACATATTTGCAAATGTTATCACTGATAAAGGTTTAATCTCCAACATCTACAGCCAACTTATACAACTTAATAAAAGGAAGGTAAATGATACAGTAAAAAAAAAATGGGCAACTGACCTAAATAGAACCTTTCCAATAGACGACAGAAGGATGGCCAAGAGACACATGAAAACATGTTCAAACTCACTAATTATCCAAGAGATGCAAATCAAAGTGACAATGCAATACCATCTCACCCCTGTCAGAATGACAATCATCAACAAATCAACAAACCACAAGTGTTGGCAAGGATGCACAGCAAAAGGAACCCTTGTGCACTGTTGGTGGGAATGCAGACTGTTGCAGCTACTGTGGAGAACAGTATGGAGTGTCCTCAAAAAACTAAAAATGGAACTCCCATTTGACCCAACAATCCCACTCTTAAGAATATATCCTAAGAAAGTAGAAACACCAATCAGAAAGGATTTATGCACTCTTCTGTTCATAGCAGCACAATTTACAATACCTACAATTTGAAAACAGCCTAGGTGCCCATCAGCAGATGAGTGGATCAGAAAACTATGGTACATCTACACAATGGAATTCTATCCTGCCATTAAAAAGAAACAATTCTTACCATTTGCAGCAACCTGGATGGAACTGGAGACCCTCATGATAAGTGAAATAATCCAGTCAATGAAGGAGAAACATCACATGATATCACTCATTTGTGGATAAAAAAGAACATTATAAACTGTTGAACAAAAGGATAGATACAGAGGCAGTAAAGCATCAAACAAACTGTCAAATTACAGTAGGAAGATTAAGGAGAGGTGGGGTAGATAAGAGATCAACCAAAGGACTTGTATGCATGAATATAAGCATAACTAATGAACACAAGACACTGGGGGTATGGGCTATGCCTGGGAGGGGCGGGCAATGGGGAGATATGTATACATGTAACACAATAAAAAATTTTTTAAAAGAAAATAATGGAGCTCTTAAAATAAAAATTAACTGTTGTCTGTCTTCTATGTTGTGACTTTATCCTCATTTGTCCTTTGTCTTTCAATTTTTCATGCTATCTTTTGCCATACTGAAGTTCTTCAATTTTTGCAATCAAATCTATAATTCTTTTTATCTGCAACACTTGGGGATATTTTTTTTAATTTGCAAAGACTTCTTATTTCAATATTTATGAAATATTCTCCTATGCTTTCTTCCTATTTTTAGTAGTTTGGTTTTTTTTTAACATAAATCTCTGACCAAACTTAAATATATTTTGGAATAAGGAGTGAAAGAGAGAGTCAGCTTTAGTTTATCTGATGAAAGGCCAGTTGACACAGTGAATGGCACTATGTATTAAATGGTATGCCCTTTTCCCCCAGGGATGATGAATTAAGGCCCACAGAAAGAAAGAGCTTTTCTCAGGGTCATGTAGCAAATTCATAAGGGCAGAACTACCAGAAATATAAGATCCCAGAGGTTGTTGACTCCATAGCAGCAATATGCAACTGAGCTTGCCATGGCTCATCCCCTGATGCTCTTGAGCCTCCCACCCTGACCTGCGCCAAGATTCACTCTCTGTGTCCAGGGCAACTTCCCTTTCCAATAATCCCCCTAACCTCTTGCTCAGAAACAGAAGTGCAGTGAGTGACCTGTGGTAACTCTGCTCCTTATAAACAGGCAAACACCTGCTGATTTCTTCTGAGATACTTTGCATTGAGGCAGTTCTGGCTACAGAGTACTGGGGGGAGGGGACAGACAGATTTGCCATTTGGGAACCAAAATAGGAATTGTCTATTCTAAATAAAGAAATCTGGTGTTGTTTTCATTCAATTGATGATGGAGCAGCTGCTGTCCCAGAAGCCTTCCAAAGGGGCTGCTTTGAATTATGCCAAAGCAATAAGGTAGTGCTTTGGAACCTTTGGGAACTTGTATTGAGAGACAGGTAGAAGAGGCCAGGAATACAAAAGGTAATCTTGAAAGGACAAGTGTTTACAAAGCCTCCATTGCAGCTTGGCCTAATATTCCTTTTCATTTGGTGTTTCCTATACAGGCTTTCCCTTCTCACTCCACATTTCCCTTGGCTGTGGACATTCTCTCTCTCTGGCTCTCTGGCTCTCTCTCTCTTGCGCTCTCTCTCTCTCTCTCTCTCTCTCTCTCTCTCTCTCTCTCTCCACACACACACACACACACACACACACACACACACACACACACACACACACACACGACAGGTAGGTGGGTATGTATCTCTTCAGGGAAAAAGGAAAGCAAAGTAGTAGGTATTGAAGTCATTCATGCTACTTGAAATGACATTTTTTAAAGAGAGAGAGAGAAGGAGAGAGAGAGAGAGAGAGAGAGAGAGAGAGAGAGAGAGAGAGAGAGAGAGAGAGAGAGAATATGTCCACAGCCAAGGGAAATGTCAGTTACTAGGAGATTTCCAAGTGTGCTAACAAAATAGGTGGATAATTGCCTTCATTATTTTACTCAGCTTTTTCCATGAATAGACACAGCCTAAAATACTGACGAGTTCGTGTCCTCCTAACTTTGGTGGATATTTTGTTGCTTCTCTCCTAAACCCTGTAGCAAATTTACTGCTTATAATAAAGCCCTTTGACATCCCATCTGTCCCCTACCTACAGGTAAAGTTGGTAGCCAGCTCCTGTGGTAAGATTTAAGGTCCTTCTTCCCATGCTACGGATCTCACCAATCAGTCATAATAGAAACATGAATTCCAACCCCAACTCTGCCATACTCATATGACCTAGGGCAAGTCACTGCCCCTCTCTGGGACAAGTCACTATCTGTCTCTAGGACTCAACTAGCTTCCAGTAAAATGAGGTTAATCTGAGTGAATCCATATGCAGACTTCTTATCAAAATCACTCATGCTGTTTATTTATATGAATATTTCAAGCCACAATTCAGACTTTCTGAATCGGATTGTCAGTTAGAAGACGCTATATTTGTAGTTCAACAAAACTCTCAGGGATTCCACTGTGCGGACAGGTTTGGGATCTAGTGAACCAGATGGCCTCAGGGTCATTTCCATCTCTGGCATTAGGTGATTGGATACCTCCCTCAAGATTTCTCTATTTTATCTCTAAGAGAAGTGCTTCTCTTCACTCTCACCCCATCCTCATGCAAATGGGGAGCCCATTCTCTCATCAGGAACTGTGGAAGCTTTAGCCATTGTTTATATAATTGATCAGTGACCTTTGGACATAGGACCCAGAAGTAAGGAGTATACTCATTATTGATAGGAAGGGAGATACAATAGTGAAAAACAACAGCAGCAACAATGGGAAGATGGGGAACTGCATCTAAAGGTCAAAACAGCATGAGACCCTACTGGACATGGAAGGCATTGACATACTGTAGAGATAGCACGTAAGGCTTATTTTCCCTGTGGTCATCTATGCCTCAGCCTAGGTAATACAATGCAAAAAGGTATAGCCAAACTGGGGAAGTTTTCCTTTTAGTTGGCGAGGTCTTATGACTCCTGAGTTTGATACCATCAACTGAGGACATGGAAACATCTCTCTCTGCCACTGGGACCATCTGATCTCAGTCCCTTGCCCAAGCATCTTGAAGACAAGATTCCTATAAGAAACACTGGGCCTCAACATCAGAACACTCTAGCTTTAGGGAAATCTTTGAACTAGGGCTCTTTTCTCATAACTTGCATCCTTCCCCCTTTCAGATAAATTAAGAGCCCCCATGTTCTGCCAGTTTTATCCCCTCACTCTGCTGACCTAGATCCGTGACTCTGTCTCTGTGCTTAAGTACACATTCATTATTCATTATTCACTCACCCACTATTTTCTAAGCACCCACTCTAACCTAGCACTAGGTTAAATAGGCCAAATGGAAACAAAACAGACATGGTTCTAGCCCCCAGGAAGCCAACTGGCTAGCACAGTAGTTTACATTATCAGAATTAACACCTCTTTTTTTATAATAAATATTTTATTTGTTGTACTCCTTCACTATCCTGAAATGAAATTCATAGATAATATAACCTGCCTACACACATACATTTAAAAAGATCAGTGAATGCCCTGCCACATAAAAAAATGAAAGTAATCCATAGTAAACTACTATGTATTTAAATATATAAATATGGAAAGAGTAATTGAAGTAGGGAGAGGCAGGATCACGATGGATGCAACAGCTACAAATACAAACTGATAAAGGGGTGTTGCATTGACAACTCTAATTCCAAGAGCAATATCACAATTGTTGAAATGATTTTCTGAAATGGTTTACCCTCAAAAAAATATTGTCTTTTTTACATAATACACAGTTTCATTAAAACTGTGGGGTTTCAGGAAGCAAACCTCTTTGTGTGTATATATAAATATGTACAGTATAAGTTTAGATCATTATAAATGGGATTTTGCCTGGTTAGTGAGGCTCAGTGGTTGAGCGTGACCTATCAACCAGGAGGTCATGGTTTGATTCCTGGCCAGGAATATGCAGGTTTCAGGTTTCAATGCCCAATCAGAAGGTATGCAGGAGGCAGCTGATCAATGATTCCCTCTCATCATTGATGTTTCAATGTCTCTCTCCTTCTCCCTTCCTCTCTGAATTCAATAAAAATATATAATAAAAATAAATGGGATTTTCACCTCCATGGAACATTTGAAAATCAATTGGGATGCTGGACTAGTCTTCATTTTGTAAGACTATCCTGAGCATTATAGGACAGCTAGCATCCCCATTTCCAGTCCACCAAGTAAACTCACAAATTTTCTAAAGTTCCCCTAGGGGGTAGTATTGTCTCAGTTGCAAGCCACTGGTCTAGTCTTGCAGTACCCTCAGGACTGGGGCTTTCTCTAGTTCTACCCTTCATTCCTCCCTTGGAATGGAGTCCCATCCTTGCTACAGTATCTGATAAAAATCATAGCTCCAACTCCACTTGATCAGTTAGTTCAGTTAGGTTAGGTAGGACTGCTGCTTCCACTGAAGCCAACTACTTGTTTAGATTTCAACCTGTTGTTGCCACTCTTTGGGAGCCACCAATGAACTCATCCCCTGCAGCTAAGTGTCCTGTCCCATCCTAAGGGTGCCGCTACTTGCAGATACCAACCCTTGCACTTTGCACCCTAGCCTCTAGACCCTCTCCAACTCAGCTCCCATAAAATAGCCAGTTTGGAACTTGCCTCTCAGATCCCTGTAACATCTTATCCTCTGCTAGATTCCCTTAGAATATTGAAAGAGGAAAGAATTCTTTCCTGCCAATGGGAAGACAAAGAGAGTAAGCCACCCTTGGGACTTTCTTCTACCAGCCTTTAAACAGCTTTTTTCTTAAAATCACATATAGAGCCCCAAACCATTTGAGAAGACAGCCCAGTTCCCTGTAAAGTAGTGTAGTTAAGAATATGAGCTCTGGAATCAGACAAACCTGGTTTAAAGTCCAGGATCTTCTTCATACTGCGGAGGAACTTTAAGAGTTTCACTTAGAGTCTCCAATCTGTAGTTTACTCATTTAGAAAACAGTTATAACAATAGTACCTACCTTCATAGTGTCCTTCTAAGGATGAAATGAATACTTGTAAAATGCTTAGCAGAGTGCCTGGCACATAGCAATCCCTCAGAAAATGATAGTATTGTTGCTGTTCTGAGAATCACATGGTGTACTGTGAAAACTGGCTTCTGCTAACTTTTCTTATCCCATTCTGAATGTTTATACTTTATCTTTTAGACATGTTAGAAGTTTTTGTGAGACTGAACAGTGTGGGTCGGCATCCCGGGTTGAAGTTCCATCTGATGAGAAATACCAAGCTGATAAAATGTTAAGAACTCTATTCACCCAGCCAAAAATAATGTATTTTTTTCTATCCTGTCTTATTCTGCAAAGAAAATCTGAGGTGTAGTCATTGAGCAGACAAGGATTGGGAAGCAGAATTAACTGGGAAGTATACTTAAATATGGCACAGAATTCTTTGAAAATTCAAGAATTGTCTGAAAAAGGTGTCTGGTGAAGTTGGCTGCATGGTTAATCACCCCAAAGAGTCTACCATGTCAGAGCTTTTGGAGGAAATGGGAAAAGCACAATCAATCATCCAGGTGCCAAAGAGAGCATTTAGCTCCTATGTGGAGGCGATATTAAAAAGTCATTTCCATGTAAGCAGCTAGATTAAAGCAACAGACATCTTGACGATTCTATCCTGTCTTGAACAACCCGGAAACCACTGAAGGGAATCCAAACATTCATCAGTCAGTCAATATTTATTGAGTGCCTACTGTATTTGTGGCAGTATATAGGTTATAGAAAGCAGAAGCACATAAAATCAGTCTAGAACCTTCTCTTAAAGAACTTGTTATCCAATTGGGAAGTGGAGATGGGGTGAGGAGAAAAACAACTCCCTAGACAAAGCAATAGAAAACCCTTCATCTAGGACTCTCAGAGTAAGCAAACATAATTTTAGTTGCTATAATTATAGTCTCACAAAATCAAGCAGACCAGATATTTTGCTATTTAGTTTAAAAATACAGTTGAGCTTATTAAGGTTGCTGTTTGACTTTACAACAACTTACAAAGAGTGTTTTAGGACCAGTTTTTGGTGTTGGGTAGACCCGGGTATAAGTTCTAGCTCTGTCACTTTCTAGTTTTGTGACCCTGCCCAGGTTGCCTAACCTCTCTGAGCCAGTTTCCTCCTGTAGAAATTTAAGGTAATGATAGTACTTTCTTTGAAGAATTGTTGTGAGGATTAAAAGAGATAACTTAAGTCAAGGACTCAGCATAGAGCCTACCACATAGTTAATGTTCCTGAAAAACGTAGCTTACTAAATCATTAAAAGAGAAGAAAAGAAAAAAAGACTGTTACTAGCATTGGCCAAAGACATTTATAATCTCTGAGAAGAATTTTCATCCTCTCCTACTGGCAATGACAAATTCTATTCCTTGGAGCACTAGCATTCTTGGAGAAGAGCTGGCCAGACTTGGTAAGATGGTGAGGTAAAGACAGTGTTTATTCCTACAGCATTACCTGCTCCCCACAGGTTAATCTGGTTTTCATGCTGTCACCTACGCACCCAGAAGGGGCTCCCTTCTACCATCGAGACCCCTTTCTGAGAGCTCTTTGTCATCAAATTTCATATTCCTCTTTTTACAACATTCCTTTGCAATTTGACATCCTACATCATTCCCTGTGGTATAAAGCACAAGAAATGTTAGAGAAAATTGTAATGTAACCTTTTCATAAAGAATGACCAGTATGTAAAAACCCAACAGCACCTCCTAGAAAATGCGTGTACACAAAACCCCACAAAAGGCTCTGACTCATGCTTGGGAGAAGCGACAGGCACTCTTGAATAGATTTTTCTAATTTAACTGGTAGAATGTATCTCTGAATCTCTGTCACAATACGTATAGTTTCCACCTCAAAAGGAAACATTGGGTTTTTATGAGAAATCATTATGGCAGTTTCCAACAGAATGTGGATGACAGAATTTGCTTCTGAAAATGCAACTATGTGTATTTTGTTGCTTCCTGGTAATTAATAAAATACATTTTGCTTCTGAATCAAATGTTTTTACTTATGCCCAGAAAAATCGTGAGTTACAGGAAGTCTACAGGCTTAATTAGTGAGGAGTTTTAACTTGATCCAATGGTTTTTGCCATAACCCAGACTAAGTCAGGTTCACTGTCCACATTTAATAAGTGGTTAGAAATGGCCTTTAGCAACCTTGTTAGAGGAAAGGCACAGGATGAGCATAAACAAGGCTGGTTCTCCTGAGATAAAAATGACAAGCTGAGGTCACTAATTATCCACAGTGCTTTCTGTATGCACTTTCCTATTACATGTGTTACCTGTTGCTTTCAACTTTCTGTAATTACAGTTTTGTATGGTCAGATAACGTTGTTTCCCCTTCATTTTACCAACCAGCGTGCTCGGGAAAAAGTCACCCCTGGCCTATTGAGTTTGCTCTGTGAGTGTATTTTAAAAGGCAAAGCTTTTTAGCCCTGCCAAATGAAACTGATTGGAAAAGCTCACCATAAAAATGAGAGGCCTATTACGTGTAATAGTTGAGTTATTTGCAGCCCAATCCTAAGCACTGGAATGAAAGAACCTGTAAAGGCTTCAGAAGACAGAAATGAAGATGCCTAAAAAGGATTGGAAAGAGGATCTAGAAGAAAATGTTAAAGATATTAGTATTATAAGGATGATTTAGCCCCCAGAAGAAAAAAATAAAGAAAGGAGGCTGACTAGCTGTTCTTCTTTACTATTGATAAAAGGATAAATGAATGAAAGCATGAGGCTCTTTAGGTTAGTTGTAAGAAAGAACTTCATAACAAATTTCCTTAAATACTTAAGACCATTCATTCTTCATTCCTAAAACACAGGTAGCATCCCAATCACATGATGGAATGTGTATTAGACACTGGAGAAGTTCACAGGTTAATGAGAGAGATGCACCAAACAAATCATTATAAGACAGTGAGATACTTTCTATAATAGAAAAATTGAGAATGCTTAGGAATTTTAAAAGGTGATAGGGTACATTAGCATAATATTGTATATCATCTCCAGATGGGTCTGAGGCAGTACCCAGTAATCAAGTACATTGATCTTGCTGGAGCAAAAACACATGAATATTCATGCAGGCTGTGATAAAGACTATAAATAATTGCATGCCAATTTGAGTTTTGCTGCCAAATGAGTGTCCATAAACTTACAAAAGGCTCTCAGTTTTCAGAGATTTTTGGATTTTGCAATGATAGATATGAGACAAAGGATCTGTATAAGGGAATTCTGGCCCAGCAACTAGGACTTGGGAAGAACAGGGGACTTCTGGCCACAGACAGCGCATGTGTCTCTAATGTTCCCAACTCTGCTGTCTCCATACCAGAGACAAGTTTTGAGGAAGATCTGTGTGTGTGTGTGTGTGTGTGTGTGTGTGTGTGTGTGTGTGCATGTGTAAAGCAGGGGGAACCTCCTCATTGTTTCTAAAGTCAAGCCCACTTTCGGGACCTATAAAGTGGACTCTGCCATTGCATCTCAGAGGAATTAACCAAATGGTCAATAAATGTTTTTTTGCTATTATTATAAAGATTTCACTTATTTGGCAGCATGGTCCCTATGAATACTCCCACAAATTTGCAAAATAAGCATACTCATGTGGGGTTTGCAAAGTGGAGTGGAATCACTGTGCCGAGTCCCATCTCTGGCCTTTCTTTTAACACTGTGTTCTGTCCTAGCTGGTTTGGCTCAGTGGATAGTGTCTGCCTGCAGACTGAAGAATCCCGGGTTTGATTCCAATCAAGGGCACATACCCAGGTTCGGGTTTGATCCCCAGTATGGGGCATGCAAGAGGCAGCCAATCAATGATTATCTCTCATCATTAATGTTTCTGTCTCTCTCTACCTCTCTCTTTCTCTCTGAGATCAATAAAAATATATTTTTTTAAAAAAACTGTGAAGAGCAGCAATCCTGCTCCCTCTCTCACACCTACTTCAGTGGATGGCAGAGCTTGGCAAGGGATAAAGAAAGCTGAACCACTTATAAGGAGGGGCACCTGAGTGCCTAATTTACTGGATTGAAGGAATGCCCAATTACCCTCAACCAGCCAATAAGCTTCACTGAGGGCCTAACCTTCCCTGAGGGGGATCACCCAGTGAACCCTGCCACACAATGTCAAAAGTTTTTTGCTTTCTGAATAAAAGGGGAGAAATCTTTGAGCTTGTTCTTTTTCTGTTAACAATAAGAAAAAGAAGACACCCTTCAGGGTCCATTTTCTGCTATCAGCCACCTGCAAACATTACCTACATATAAAGCTCAAAAAAAGGCCCTCTTTTCAGCTATAGAGCCCCCCCCCCTGACCACCACCACCAAAGCATGTCCTCTGCACTGGTCCTCCTCTCTGACCTCCGGGACTCCAAGTCCACATTATTTCAGGATGAGCTCAGCCTACAACTACTCCCTTCAAGGCCTGGTTTCCCAAACTTAGTGATTCCAAAGCACACATCTGTTGCAACACACAGGGCCCACCCTAGGCAAAACACAGTTGGGGCCACAGACTGCAGTCCCAGGATTTTTCACAATTTCATGTCCCACCCTGTCTTCAAGCCTTCCTCTTCCTGGGGGAGTCAGCTCCCTGTAAAACTTCAGTCTCCTCTCCACAACAGAAAATGCTCTGATAAAAGAAGATGCCCTCAGAGCTGAAACCAGTTTGGCTCAGTGGATAGAGCATCAGCCTGCGGACTGACAGGTCCCAGGTTCGATTCCAGTCAAGGGCATGTACCTTGGTTGCGGGCACATCCCCAGTGGGGGGGAGGGGCATGCAGGAGGCGGCTGATCGATGTCTCTCTCTCATCTTTGTTTCTAACACTCTATCCCTCTTCCTTCCTCTCTGTAAAAAATCAATAAAATATATTTTAAAAAAAGAAGATGCCCTCAGACATAAATGATAACCCTGCCTTACCATGATGTCCCTGCCAGACCCTTGCAATTGGACTCACAAGAATCGTGTATTAATGGGAGTTTGTGGTATCACTCACTCATAGGCATAAAGGGGATACTTGTTGCTGGGGGAGACTTCTCAGTATCCATCAGATTATGATGTGGGGCCACTAAGTCATTCCTCACCTTCCTTATGTAAGATGGACTGTGGCAACACTCCTCAGAGGAATGAGCTTGGTTTTCTGAATTCAGATCAGGTCATGCAGACAAATGTCAGGAAAAACTATCTGAAATTAGGATTTATCTGGAAAGTCTGAGAGGTTGTTTTGCAAAAGCTGAGGGTGCTGGAAAAGGAAGGGGAGATTTTGAAAAAGATACCTATTGGTGAGAAGAGAGAAGGAGAAATAAAAAAAAAGAAGTAGTGGTGGAAGAGAAACCTGGATGGCAAGGGGAGGAATTGAACCAGAGAACTAGTAAAACCATATTTAAGAAAATAAAATTTTTGAGTGTTTGTTTTGTACTGGACACTGTAGCTGTGCCATCTCATGTTATCCTCATGACTGCCATAGAAGGTGAGAACTATTATTATATCCATTTTACAGGGATCTATTATTATATCTATTTAACTATTATTAGACCCATTTTCTAAGGCTCACTGAGGTTACATAATTTATGACAAGTCACACAATCAGTGAATGGTGGGACTGGGATTCAAACACCTGTTGGTCTGACTCCAAAGCCCTCAGCCATCTGAGGATGAATCTAGGCACCTTATGATTATAGATCTAGCCTTCCTGGTATATGTTGGTAGAAGCTCCCAGACAACACATCCCTCTCATCATACACACCACTCCCATAGGGACTATCTGTTCCTGGGTTAATGATTGAGTTAAGGGAGAACACCATTATTGTAAAAATGTGTTTTGGAGGTCAGCACAGCACACAAGTCAGTAGGAAAGCCTGCCCTGTTTCAAGGTCATGGAGGAGGAGTTAGGAAGGATAGGGCTCCCAGCAGAATGAGTGACCTGTAGGAGCCACAGCAGGGGTGACAATGGGTATAACTATGACAATAAGTCCTGAGATACACTGGGAATCTGAAGACATGGGAGACAAACTTGATTTGCATCACTGTTTTACACAGAGCTCTCTGTTCGCACAAATGAGGGCAGAAACACAGTGCAGGCATTGGACACCAATAGTCTAGGTTCAAATCCTGGTTTTGCAGCCTCCAAATTACATAACTTTGGGCAAATCACTGCTAAAGATGGACATAAAAACATTTA
The DNA here is from genome assembly GCA_004026805.1 of Lasiurus borealis. Taxonomy (NCBI): domain Eukaryota; kingdom Metazoa; phylum Chordata; class Mammalia; order Chiroptera; family Vespertilionidae; genus Lasiurus; species Lasiurus borealis. The sequence continues at coordinate 16,575 of PVJN01012594.1, forward strand.
CTTCATACATGAGACTGTGTAAATTGTTTATCACAATGCCTGGTACTTAGTAGAAACTCATTAAATATTAACTCACACAACCTCTTAGCAGAAAAGGAGGGGGGCAAATTTAAATATATTTTTATTTATTTCAGTGAGAAAGAGGGAGAGAAATAGAAACATCAATGATGAGAATCATTGATTGGCTGAAGGGAAGCCAAGTTTAAAAGCCCTGGAAATAGACTCTGAGCATAAGTAAGGACTAGCACATTCATTGATTCATTCAAAACATAAGCCTGGAATTCCTCCTTTATTCTCTCGAAAGTCAGAGATAAATAAACCAGTTCTTGTTCTCAAAGAACTCACACTCTAGTAGGCACAGGTCCAACATATTACTACCATATAACTAAGTAAGTTATACTATACTAATAACCCAGTGCATGAAATTCATGCACATTAACAGGAAATTAATTAGAGGAAATATTTTAATATTGCTATTTGCCCTTTCTCTATAATAGAAGTGTCAGAGATGAAAGAAAATTAGTAAAATGTATATGAAAATTTTCCTCCTATCAGAGTCTGGGGTGTGCCATGAGAACCAGCATCAAGTGCCCACCTACCCACATGTGCCTCAAAATTGCACAAGACCCAGACCTGACCAGCCCCAGCCCCATCAAGCCCTGCGGAATAGAGGGTGCAGCCTGAGGTCAGGGGGCATGCCTTGAGGTCCCCATCAAGCCCTGCTGGGCAGGGGGCATGATCTCAGGTCTTCCTGCCCAGTGGGTGTTGTGGCCTAAGGTCACCCATCAAGCCCCACTGGGCAAAGGGCATGGCCTGAGGTCCCCTGTGAAGCCCTGAAAGGCAGGGGGTGCAGCCTCAGATCTCATGGCCCAGTACTGGGGTGAGGGGTACAGACTGAGGTCCCCCATCAAGCCCTGCCTGATGGGGGGTGCAGCCTGAGGTCCCTTGTCAAGCCCTGCAGGGCTGGGGCATGGCCTGAGGTCCCCCAGCCTAGCACCAAGGTGGGAGGCACACTCTCAGGTCTCCTGTCCTAACCCAGCATCATGCAGCCTCAGGACCCAGCACCACACAACTGATTGCTTGTTAAGGCTCATTACAAGAACTTGGCCTCCACTGTGGGTGCAGGCATCTTGTGTTACAGGATCCACACCTCTGCTGTGGGCACAGCCATCTTATGTTATGGAATTCCTTCCTCCGCTGTGGGTGCAGCCATCTTGTTATGGTGTGATGGTCAATTTGCATATTCCCTCTTTATTAGATAGGATAGGAGGGCTAGAGAGGCACTTGAAGACAATGAGAAAGTTCACAGAGAGATATTGGAGATAGAACTTCAAGGATAAGTGGCAAGTGTTAGGCCCACAAGGAAAGAAAATGCATTCCAGGTAAAAGGAATAGCATATGTTAAGGAACACAACATGTCAGGTTTAGGTGGGGCAAAAATGGTGAGATTAACCCAAGAAGGCGTAGGGTATTATTGAGATGATATTCACAATGTATAATAACCAGTGCAGCATGGGCATTAAACACTAAGGACTCACTGGTCATAAACAATAATTAAGGTTACATTAAGTCCTCTAAGAAAAGAATTTATCATATTTAGAATAGTTTTGGTAACTAAATTGAATATAGGTAATTAATATATTTGTTATTACCAAAGCTCCTATGCTATTTGAACATTTAGCTTGACATAACAGTAATATCTGATACATAAGATATGCAGTATATTCAATGGCATATAATACTATATTTTACAGAAGCAATTTTATGAATTGTACCCATATCAGTACATAAGAGATTTTTTTACTATTCTCCCAAGCTTCAGTATCTATTCAGTAGATTGCCAGCGTAGAAAATCTTTGTCTCTTTTTAAGTCCCCTAAGCACACAGACCATAGCCACACACATAATATGTTCCTAATCAAAGTTGGATTTCTGTAATGAGGTCAGTCGAATTGAATGTCCTCCCTTTGAAATTCTATCCCTGTCAATTTCTTTAAAATGTTTTATCTAAAAATTCTAATTAACTCACCTCATTCCCTTATCCTACTCATTACCTTTGCTATAATGTCAGATATTCTTATGTTAGAGAAGGAACATTTTTAATTATCTTGGGATTCCATAGAGCTCCCTCTTAGTTAATTACCTTCTGATTTATCTCTGGTTCATCGATGTTCATCCCAAACTTATGTCTTAGGCTAGCATGGATTTTATTGTCTGGCCTGTTGTTTTTCTGAGCCTCCCAAGTGAAAGAATCAGTAATTCTGACTAGGCACACAATGGGGTTGTATTAATCATTTATTTGTAAGTGAACCAGGTCACCTTTCATGTCATATCTCCTCACATGTCAATTTTTAACACATCTAATATGAATCAATCCAATGAAATCAGCTCAATCTAGGTAAGGGCCTGTAAACAAATCATTTTTAGAAAATCAGTAAGAACAAAAATGATTTTGCCTCCTCCCCAGTTTATTCCTAACCAAATCAATGGGACAAGGGCCATTTCTGCCTGGTGTAGGCTGTGAGGGCAAATTCAACATCCTATTTGTAGGAAATGAGAGAGCCCCCGTTTAAGCTTTGGAATCAGATCAGCCTCTGTTTACATTCCAGCTTCACCACCTGCTGGCTGTGGGCCTTTAGGAAAGTTATTTTTAATTTCAATCTAAGTAATTTGGGGATAAACATACCTACCTTGCGGGGTTGTTGTGAGAATTAAAGGTAAATTATGGAAAGTGGAAGTGCTAAGCATGGTGCCTGGCAGTGAGCAGACTCTCATTAAATGGTAGTTATTCTTACTGTAACTATGAGTCCATAATAAAGCAGGAAGAACATGAGACCATGAGTGAGGAGCCCAGGTTCTGTTCTTAACTGTACCACTATTGAGCCAAAGACATTGTCCCCTCTCTGGACCTCAGTTACATTGTAAAATGAGCAGATTTGCTGAGGGATAGCTAATGTGTCACATGGGTTACACCATTCTCTTCTTTGACATCCATGTCAGGCATCAATAATCAGGATTCTTTCCTGATGAGCAAACATGTGGACTTAGAATCCTTTTTACCACTGGTCCCAAATAGCCTCAGCTGCTCAATTAAAGTTGGTAAATGAAGTTAATCTTATTTGTCTTCTCTGAATTAAATAGCTTCAGATATACATTTCAGGGCATCCTATGGCTCTATGAAAGAAATACTCTTTGATAATATTTGCAAGCCAACTACAAGTTGTAGTGAAGTATTTCAGATTCAGAGAGTGACTTCCCACCTAACTAGATGGAAACAAATAATTCAATTTATTGTTGTAATGCAATAAAACCAGCCTGGATTTATGTCTATTTCTTTGGCTGAGTCTTAGCTCTGTGACTTTGGGCAATTCACTAAACTTCTTTGAGCCTCAGTTTTCTTATTTGTAAAAATGGACCTAATATAGTTGCATAGGATGTTAGCATCAGGGGAAATTAGGTGAATATATAGAAACTCTGTGCTGTCTTTGCAATTGTTCTGTAAATCTAAAATTATTCCAAAACAAATAAAAAAAAGTTTACTTTTACAAAGTGGGCAGAAGGGAAACTACCTTGAAGAGCTGTGAAGACTAAATGAAATAAGGTGTGGAAAAGCATGGAGTTGGTATTTTTCTTTTTTCCCTCCCAGGTATCTTCCTTAACCTACACATTCAAACTAAGTATGCTTTCTGAACATGATGCCAGCAGGTTCACCTGACTGATGGCACTGCAGTTCAGAACCTTGATGCCACACCCATGCCCTTTAGGCAAGAAAGTTTGTCTTACACTGTCCTGGGTGCTGATAGATGCATCACACATTGCCAGAAAGCACATTGGCCCTCCTATTTTTGTTAGATTCTGCATGTATATGTGTGAGGGGAAAAGGGTGCATGCAGGAGAAGGTAAAATAAAAGAACTTGCTAGAATCTGTACAAGTCTTGCAGGTGTATAGTTAAAGATGCTACCCTTATATTTAAAACGCTTGTCGTGTCAGCTTTGGGTGAAAGCACTGTTTCCAGATAGACTCTGGTATATGCAAATAAGTTAGTGGAGGGGAGGGATAGAGGAGTATTCAGCCATGAGGTCCATGCCTGTTTGCTTCCAAATCCATTCCTTCCTTTTCCCTTCTTTGCTCTATATTGCAGTAGGAGGGAAATGGAAAGAGCATGGAGGTAATTTGACCCTTGCAGGCTCAGAAGTTCATAAACTTTGAATGGAAAGCACTGGTAGGCCATTGGAAAACAGAAGGGCGAGAAAATCCAAGGCATTTCTCTCCCTAGCTCTCTGCCACTTGTGATATCCCCACCAGTGACTGTGTCTCTTGTGGCTCCAGCAGTGCTGACCAGGTTTACTGTGGCTCCAGTTTCCATCAAGTGACCCAACCCCTAAGTTCTAGCATAGATACATAGGAGCTCCCTGCTATGGCTAATCTCTGGATGTCCTCGTTGTCCTCAGCTTGGCATTAAAGCTCATTCAATTCCCCACACTGAATTCTTTCTCCCTTAAATATTCAGTGGTTTCTGTTGTCCCAGTTGGATCAGACTGATCCATTCTCCATTAGTCAACAGCAAGGATTCCCTCTTTTCATTAGCCAGTTTTCATTTTGGAAAGCAAGGCTCTGAGAGACCTGGGAAATCTGGGTGGGGGTTATGAGAGTGAAAGATGTCTGGGGAATTAGATGGAGGTCAAACTCAGGAGAGCCCAGGCACCTAAGAAGTATCTGAAACTAGAAAGGAGCAAGAACAGAAAAGCAATGGAACTAGTTTTGTTGCTTCTGGACTTTGTCCTGTCCGATTATTCTGTGGGTGTTCTTGGAGTCTTTTGCATTGGCAGAGAGAAAATCTAAGCCTAGAAAGAGAGGAGAGATGAGCCTCCCCCCAACCCACTCTCTACCACAAGTGGGCTCCAAGAACAAGGGAAGAAGAGGAAAAAAGCTCCAGGATATGGCTGGCCTGCCTATGGGTGGTACCTGCATTCCAATTAAATGGAGAACAAACCCAGGAATCACACTGATTCCATTGATAGGCCATGATCAAACTATCCCCAGAAAAGGGTTTGCTGAGGCAAGTACTTCAACAGCAACAGAAATCACACAGGACTATTCCAAGACAAGGAGTCCCTTTACATAATTTCTTTGCAAACTGTGTTTAAGGCTGTATAGACCCAGCCACAGTGCTGGAGTCTCATTCATCAGCCAGTAATTGACTATGTGACCCCTGCTTATCCACATTGTGAATACCCAATATACATCAAACTGTAATTCCAGCTCAGAGGAGGCACAAGAGCAGATGCCTGAGAAATACTTTCTACTGGGGGCTGGGAAAGAAAGCAGAATGGAGGAAGTACTTTGTAGTGCTCAACAGCATGGTTTTAAAGAAATTGTTACTTTGGTGAAGGGCAAAGATAATACTGTCTTTGAACATGAAAATATACCTAATCTTTTAAGGTGCATAATGAAGTTTGTAGAAGTAAATGATATAGTGCCTAGAATTTCCTTCAAAATATTAAGTCAAAGTAGAAAAGAAATGATAAAAGACAGAGAGATAAACAAAGCTAACATGAAAAATCTTGATAGCTATTGAATCTGGGTAATAGGTACATATGGAATCATTATACTTATTCTACTTTCATGTATGTTCAAAATTTTTCCTAATATTTTAAAGCATGCATTTTAGAGTTAGGCTTTGATTCAACCCCATTCATTAAGACAACAAATATATATGGAATAATAGTGGCTGTCAGGTCCTGTGTTTTGACTCAGCAGTGGTGGGCAGACTGGCACAAAACAGACCAGTCAGGATTCCCAAATGTAGAAAAGGCACTTAATTAGTGCCAGAAAAAAATGACAAAGGTCCACTTATGTCTATACTCTTTCTAATATATCCATGTTTTTTTTCTAAAGCAACTTTCTGCTTGAAAGGCCAGAGTGCTCTCTGATAAGTTCTCCATGTTCCCTAGAAGGACACTAGAGTTCTTTTTGTGGCCTCTGCTGATATAGCCAGTAGATAGGCAATTAGGAAACCCTCCACAGTAGGGACCACTGTAATCTAGTGTGGGCTGCTTTACTAGTGCCCTGCACATCCCAGATAAGACTACTCAATGGTCATTTTCAGTAGATTCCTGAGCCTTGTTAGGCCACTCTGGAGTCATAGGAAAATTTCCCTATCCCTCCCTCACCTGTTTCTCTCCCTCTTGCAAGATTGTGTAGTGGAAATTGGGTGAGAAACAAGCAATCTCAGAATTGACTTGTGTTTGAATTCTGGCTCCACCAACTTATTACCAGTATGACCCTGAGCAAGTCACCTACCATGTTTTGAGCTTCCATTTACTTAGTATAATGCTCTCCAGGTCCATCCATGCTGTTACAAATGGTAGGAATTCCTTCATTCTACAGCAGCATAGTATTCTATTGTGTAGATGTAACACAGTTTTCTAATCCACCCATCTGCTGATGGGCACTTAGGCTACTTCCAAATATTAGCTATTGTAAATTGTGCTGCTGTGAACATAGGGGTGTATATATCAATTCTGATTGGTTTTTCTCGTTTCTCGGGAAATATTTCTAGAAGTGGAATCACTGAGTCAAATGGGTGTTGCATTTTTAGTTTTTTGAGGAAACTCCATACTGTTCTCCACAGTGGCTGCACCAGTCTGCATTCTGACCAGCAGTGCACAAGGGCTCCTTTTTCCCCGCATCCTTGCCAGCACTTGTCATTTGTTGATTTGTTGATGATAGCCATTCTGACAGGTGTGAGATGGTACTTCGTTGTCATTTTGATTTCCATCTCTTGGATGATTAGTGACTTTAAGCATGTTTTCATATGTCTCCCGGTCTTCCTTATGTCCTCTTTTGAAATGTATCTATTTAAGTCAGTTGCCCAATATATTTTATTGATTTTTCACAAAGAGGAAGGGAGAGGGATAGAAAGTCAGAAACATCGATGAGAGAGAGACATCGATCAGCCGCCTCCTGCACACCTCACACTGGAGATGTGTCCGCAAGCAAGGTACATGCCCCTGACCGGAATTGATCCTGGGACCTTTCAGTCCGCAGGCCAAAGTTCTATCCACTGAGCCAAACCGGTCTCAGCAGTTGCCCATTTTTTGATTGTGTTATCTTCCTTTTGTTAAGTTGTATGATTTCCCTATAAAGGTTGGAGGTTAAACCCTTATCAGAGATAACACTGGCAAATATGTTCTCCCATGCAGTGGGCTTTCTTGTTGTTTTGTTTATGGTTTATTTTGCTGAAAAGGAGCTTTTTATTTTTATGTAGTCCCATTTGTTTATTTTCTCTTTAGTTTCCATTGCCTTATGAGCTGTATCAGTGAAGATATTGCTTCCACATATGTTTGAGATTTTGCTGCCTATGGATTTCTCTAACAGTTTTATGGTTTCTTGTCTTTAAGTACTGTGTCTATTTGGAGTCTATTTTTGTATATGGTGTAAGATGGTGGTCTAGTTTCATTTTTTTTGCATGTATCTCTCCAATTTTTCCAACACCATTTATTGAAGAAACTATCTTGACTCCATTGTATGCTCTTGCATCCTTTTTCAAATATTAATTGAGCACAGTGGTTTTTGTCTATTTCTGGGTTCTCTATTCTATTCCATTGGTCTATAGGTCTGTTCTTATGACAGTATCAGGCAATTTAGAGAACAGTGGCTTTGAAATACTACTATATATCTAGTATTGAGATCCCTCCTATGTTGCTCTTCTTTCTGAGGATTGCTGAAGCTATTTGATGTCTTTTTTTTATTATTCCAGATGAATTTTTGGAGAGTTCATTCTAGGTCTGTGATATATGCTGTTGGTATTTTAATGGGAAGTGTATTGAATCTATAGATTGCTTTGGGTAGTATGGACATTTTAATGATGTTGATTCTACAAATCCATGAGCATGGTATGTTCTTCCATCAGTTTATGTTGTCCTTTATCTCTTTTTTCAATGCACTGCAGTTTTCTGACTACAAGTCTTTTATCTCCTTAAATTTATTCCTAGGTATCTTAATTTTATGTGTGTGTGATGGTATGATTACGGTGTCCAAGGTTGGCAGCTGTGGTGTGGGAAGATTCAGTTTTTGCTGCTGTGCCCTTGGTTGAATTTGCACATCCATAGTGGTGGCTCACAGGGTTACCCTGGGGCTGATTGACAGGGCAGTGCACTCAGAAGGTCCTTGCACTGAAGCCACATAACAGAGGTGCCTCTGGGCAGGAAATCAAGATTGAGGAAGTTTGTATTTCTACTGCCAGGGGCCTTATGCTCTTGGTAGGGTTTTCATGTGCCCAATAGCAGTGCACTCAGGCAGTCAGAGGGGCCCTGGTGCTGAATCCACATGACTAAGGTGGCTGTGGGGTGGTACCCAGGGAGGGAGAATCCAGAATTTCTACTGCCAAGGTGGTGGGCCCTTGTTTGGGTGAGAGTGTGCCCAGTGGCAGCACCCACTAGCAGACTATGGAGTGGTGGGCTCAGGCATCCCAGGGGCTTGAAAAGTGCAACTATGGTGCTGAAAAGGCACGACTGTGGTGTCAGGAGTTCAGCCGCTAAGGAGGGGATGTTGCACTTACTGCTGTGGGATCATGCACCCTTGGAGGTGGAGATCCCAGGGTCCATGGGTCTGTGGGTGGGGCAGCAGGATTTTGGCTGGAGTGGCTGCAGGGTCGCAGGCAGTATCCAAGGCCTGTCTGAGTAGTGGTGGTGATGAGTTCCTAAAAGAGTCCACTCTCCCCTTCAAGATGGTGTGGGCTCCGTGCCCAAGTCCCACAGTCCAGGGAGTGCTCACAGTGGTGGTAGTCTCTCCCTGTCCAAGACAACCTGGTCTGCCAGCCCTCACTGCTCCTACCAGATTTAACTGTCCCTCCTTCACACACACACTACACACATCCACACACTCTCCTTTTACCACCTCGCTCACTCACACCCTCTCCCTCACCTCCATCCTGCCCGCCACCATCTTCAGGAACCTCCCCCCCTTCCCTGCCATCAAACATTTTGATTGATGACTCTTCACTGCTTCCCAGACATTTTTATTTCATAGAATACATAGAAAAGGGCCCTTACTTCCCCAGTCCCCTCCCAGCCTCTCTGTGGGTTAAAGAAATGATCAATAGCTTGATACGTCAATTGAGTCAATTTGTTGTAATTCATAAGTACCTTCTATATACTCCAGGCACAATGATCTAAATATAAGTTTATGACCAAACACAAACTAAAAAAAATTTGGAAAATTGAACACTTAAATTTTTTGCTGTTTTGGGCTTTGAACCCCATTTCTTCCAATTATATCTGAATCTAATACATGAATAATTGCCTGATATTTAATGTGAGGCCATGCATTTTTAAATGTTATTTTAAATGTCTAATCAATATGAATTCATTTGTCATTCTTTCCTACAAGCATGGCTCATCATAAACCTATCTGTGCTTCATGAGTATGTGAAAAATACTCCCATAGGAATTTTATCTTAATTCAGTATTATAGGTCTTCTCAGTGAAACATTATGTGTTTGCCCTTCTGAACAGAAAGTTCATTAATATCTATTCAATGAATGAAAAGTATATAGTATTTTGTATTTGACAAAATCATGGTTAAAAACTAGCCATATATGCATGATTCCAAAAGATACAGATGAATAAAAAGGAGGTGATATTGTACAATGACTAAGCTGTTTGGTCCTTGCACTTACTTGCCAATATTTGTGTGTTTGGTGTGAGAGGGTTAACAGTATATATTTTTTCATCCGTATGTTATGGCTTTGTGTATATAGATGGCTTCTCATTGAACAACTTGGATACTTCTTTTTTGAGGGAATATATGGAAGCAGTGAGAAATTAAAAATGGAAGAGGTAGGACAAAGGGAAAATTGTGGCAGAACACATTCCTAAAATGGTTCTAGCACTACCATGGAGTTGTAGCCCAAGCAAAAGAATTTGCAAATTTCATACATCAAAGAAGAACAGGGAGGCTGTAATGATGATGTAGAAAATTATGATTACCATGAAAACACATCTGAAGGTGAAGAAAAATTATCAATATTATACTACTTATCAGAAAAATCCCTAAGCCAGATGGTTGGGGAAATAATGACCTGCCCATGAATTCAGGAGTCCAGTGACCATGTGACAATCACATGTAATTTTAATACACTATTCAATTGTAGTTCCAAATTGAGCTAGTGTACATTTAGATCTTCAGTGTGAATGTGCAAAAAAACAGACAAGAGGATTTCATTTTATAAAAGCAAACCCAGAAAAGCTCAGTAGAAACATTAAAAAGCAGCACAGAAGATCAGTTTGCAGAGTACATTTAAAAACTACAGATCAATAGAAAGCAATTTAAAACTGTAGAAGAGAATATGCAAAGAGAAAGAAATTTATAATGATTCTCTCCATTTCCCACTCCAGAGAGAACCAGTCTTATTCAGAGGTTCAGATTACTCTGAATAACCATGTTCTAGTTGACAAAAGAAGTGGATCGAAGAGAGTGGCAGCCAGCTGCTGTTCACCACTGAGGCTGGCTCAAGAAAGAAATAACTACATAAAGAGATATACTATACAAAGAATTTACAAGGGAGACTCAGGAAGCTTTTTTCTAGGTCAAAAATCTAGATGAAAAATGAATTTCACCTTCTTGACTTGACTGATAAGGTTGTTTGCCTGAATTAATCAGCTGCTTGGCTACAATAACCACACAATTTAGTCTATTCAGCTCAACCCCTCCCAAAGCTAGGCATGATCCAAGAACTGAACAGAGCCATCTGTATTGTACTGAATGATATAGCATGTGGGATTTCTACTTAGCCTTGTGCTTTTGGGGTCTATAGCTATGAGGAGTCCCCTAAGATCCTTTGAGCATGTTCAGTCCACCTAGCTTCAACACATACAGAGGAGATCTGATTTCAAGATAAAAGATTAAGAAGCTAAAGAAGCTACTTCTAGCCCTGGCCAGTGTGGCTCAGTTTATTGTCATTCTATGCACCAAAAGTCACTGGTTTGATGCCTAGTTAAGGGCACATGCCTGGGTTGTGGGATTGATCCCCAGTAGGAGGTGTGCAGGAGGTAGCTGATCTATATTTCCCTCTCTAATGTCAATAAAAATATTTTTTTCAAAAAGAAGCTACTTATGAGTTTTTATTTCACAAATATTTTAGTAAAAAGCCTTACTAACATTCTTATTGTCACTCTGATACACAATTAAATGGGTAATGAGAGTTATTAGTATATAGATTTTTCCATGTCATTAAATATTAATTCCACTTAGAATTCAAAAAATAAGACAGCCTAGCCAGTGTGGCTCAGTGGTGGAGCATCAGCCTATGAACCAAAAAGTCACCGTTCAATTTCTGGTCAGGGCACATGCCAAGGCTGCAGGCTCAATCCCCAGTGTGGATGTGCAGGAGTCAGCCAATCAATGATTCCTTCTCATCATTTATGTTTCTATCGCTCTCTCCCTCTCTCTTTCTCTCTGAAATCAATAAAAACTATATTTAAAAAAGAAAAAGTTTATTTATTTTAGCTTAATACTTCAGGTCTACCCATACTATCACAAAAAGTTAAGATTTTCTTTCCTTTTATGGCTGAGTAATATTCCATTTTAGAAAAATACCAGAGCTTTTTTATTCCCCTCATCTACTGATGGACATTTGGGCTGATTCAAAATCTTGGCAATTGTAAATAATGCTGCAATGTACATAGAGGTGGGGGGTTATGGGGCTTAGTAAATAAGGCAAGGGGATTAAGCAGGAAAAAAAATCCCTCATCAACACAGACAACAGTATAGTGATTACCAGAGGGAAGCGGGGGGTTGGGGGTGCAGACAGAAGAGGGTAAAGGGGGAATAAATAATGATGAAAAGAGACTTGACTCGGGGTAGTGAACACAATACAATATACAAATGATGTATTATAGAATTGTACACTTGAATCCTATGTAATTTTATTAGCAAATATAATCCCAACAAATTCATGAAAAAATTTTTAAAAGACGGAAAACTTATAAACACTTTATTTTTAAACTGGAGTTAACCCTTGTATATATTTTTAAAAGGTTTCATATGGATCTTATAGGGATGCTATGTTGCATATATTTATGTACCTTGTAGAAATTCAGCCAGTGTTAATTGAATTTTAAATTCCATCAATTGCTTTTCAAATGATTGTTTAATATGTGCATGTATTTTATCTATATAGCAATGTAGCTATGTTGTGACATCCTGCCACATACAACTTACAATGTTTCCACATTGGGTCAAGTTTGTATTTTATCCAAGTGAAAATAAAACAACTAATGATTAATTGGGGAACAGATACTTTCAGTGCTCTGTGATAAACAAAGCTGACTCAGTGTTCTTGGTAAAACAAAACTTCTTCTGAGAGCCAGGAATAGAATAAACACAGGATATATCTATGCTTCTCAGACTGTTCTTTCTAGTTGGAATCATGGTTTGCAATCTTCCTCCCTTCCTCCCTCCCTCCCTCTCTTCCCTTCCCTTACTCTTCCCTTTCCTCCCTCCCTCCCTTCCTTCCTCCCTTTCTCCCTTCCTTCCTATCAAAGGGTCATCATAATGCTTCTCACCTTTCTGGCTTTGAAAATTGAATAGTCCAGAGGATATAGTAAATTCAAGATTTAAAAAGTGTGTGAAAATTGAATAGTCCAGAGGATATAGTAAATTCAAGATTTAAAAAGCGCGCCCGCGCCCGCGCGCGCGCACACACACACACACACACACACACACACTCACTCACATGTTGATTGGGGCTACTAAGTGCCACCATTTGCAAGGGAAGGATAAATTTCAGCCACACCTATCTTCATGGGAGCAAGTCAACTTTTGGCCAAGCAAAGTGACAGAAACAGGACAAAATCCCAGACCTTTTGACTCCTACTCCAGTGTTATTTCCATTATTACCAGTAGCCTCACTCACTGATAAAATGTTTTTGCTCTTTGATGTAAACCAATGAATGTTTCTCAAGCCATATTCTACAGAAAATTAGCCAGACATTAATAAAGGATCCTTGGTCAACTAAGTCTGAGAAATGCTGCATATTCTATCTTCCTTTGGAGATCTGCAGTGCATACTCGCATTTTAAAGGCACTAGGAAGACTTGCAGCAAAAAGAACCCTGTTTAATTTTGTTTAACTCAAAAATTTCCAACTTTCTTTGAATATGGATATTTTTTTATCCCATTGCATGCCTATTAACATGTTGTAGGGTTCCATAGTATATAATTTGTGAAACACTCATAAAATAAATCAAGAACATGTGGATTAAAGTTTACTTACTATGCTTTGGACACTGCTTAAGAAAATACCACTGGGCACTGGAATCCAGCCCTTCTGGTTTCTTTGCCACATCATGCTCTCCCCACTCATACATCACATTCATTTCCCATGGTCTTTGTTTCATCTGTTAACTAACTGTTGCTCAGATCGCTCTAATTAGCTACTCTCTTGAGACAACTGCCTTGTTAATTGAAAGCAATATTCTTAAAGTGTGGTCCCTGGATCAGTGAGTGGCATCAGCATTGCCTGAGAACTTGTCAGAAATGCAAATTGAGCCCCACTCACTTCAAACCTACTGAATAAGAAACTCTGGAACAGGGCACAACAATCTGTATTTTTTAATTTTTCCAGGGAATTTTGATGCACCCTCAGAGTTGAGAAACACTGATCTCCTAAGGCAAGGCTTTAAATGACTGATATATCTGCTATTATTTCATCTTTCCTCTTATCAGTCAGAAAACATCCAACATAAAGAAAGTTACATCTCAGGGACATATACCTACATAATAGTCGGCTCCCTGCCTTTCCCTTAGATCAAAAGTCAAAAGACTGTTCTTTTGGCAAACAAATTACTCATTCCCTCCTTTTGATGGGGTGAACAGCTTTTTGTGAAATATGTAAAGATGATCCTTTAGCTAGCCTATACAAAACAAGCAGCTTGAGCCACTAAGTCACTGTAAAGCTGAAACTTCCTTTTGTTTTAAAATCATCTTGGATTTTATTAACTATAACTATAATACTATAAAATTAATTGTTCTCAATGAGAATATATTTGTAGGAGTGCATTTTTGGTAAGCAAAACTTCAAAGAAAAATATTGGGAAACGTTTTTAGGTTGGTAAAATCTACCACATATAGTTTTGAAAACAGCTTTCTCTTTTTTTACAAATTTAATCTCCATTTTATTTTTATACTTTTTTAATTTTTCAATTACAGATTATATTCAATATTTTCTGTATAAGTTTTATATGCACAGAAAAGTGGTTAGAAAATCATATACTTTAGAGCAGTCCACCTGATGTTTCAAGTACCTATCTGGCTCCATACTTAGCTATCATGATATTATTAACTATATTCCCCATGCCATAACCTACAGCTCTATGGCCATTCTATAACTACCAATTTGTACTACTTAATCCCTTTATCTTTTCACCCAGCCCTCTAATCCCCTTCTCTCTGACAGCTGTCAGTCTAAAAGCCTGTTTCTAAAAGCTTGTATCTAAAAGCCTATTTCTATTTTGTTTGTTTGTTCTGTTTTTTAGATGCCACATATAAGTGAAATGATAGATTTGTCTTCCTCTGACTTATTTCACTTAGTATAATACCCTCTAGGTCCATCCAGGCTTGCAAAAGGTAATATTTCATTATTTTTTATAACCAAATAGTATTCCATGGTATATTGTACCACAGCTTTTTTTATCCACTCATCTACTGATGGCACTTGGGCTGCTTCCAAATATCGGCTTTTGTAAATAATGCTGCAATGAACATAGTGGTGAAAATATTCTTTTAAATCAGTGTTTTGGTTTTCTTCAGATATATACCCAGAAATGCAACTGCTGACTCATAAGGCAATTCCTTTTTTACTTTTTTAAAGAATTTCCACACAGTTTTCCATAGTGTTTGCATCAATCTGCATTCCCATCAATAGTGTACAAGGGTCCTTATTCCTCCAAATCCTCACCAACACTGGTTGCTTATTGATTTATTGATGATAAACATTCTGATAGGTGTGAGGTGGTATTCATTGTGGTTTTAATTTGCATTTCTCTGATGGTTAGTGATATTTAGCAACTTTTCATGACTATTGGCCATCCTTATGTCTTCTTTGGAGAAGTATCTATTCAGGTCTTCTACCCACTTTTTAATTGGGTTATTTTTCTGGTGTTAAGAGATCTGAGTTCTTTATAAATTTTAAATATTAACCCCTTATCAGATGTATCATTGGTGAATATATCCCATCCAATGAGTTATCTTTTAGTTTTATTGATGGTTTTCTTTGCTGTGCTAAAAATTTTAGTTTGATGTAGTCCTATTTTTTTTCTTTTGTTTCTCTTGCCCAACGATATATAACAGAAAAAAAAAAACATTGCTAAAAGAAATGCCCAAGATTTTACTGCCTATGTTTTCTTCTAAGGTTTTTATGGTTTTGAGTC
Organism: Lasiurus borealis; assembly: GCA_004026805.1. Taxonomy (NCBI): domain Eukaryota; kingdom Metazoa; phylum Chordata; class Mammalia; order Chiroptera; family Vespertilionidae; genus Lasiurus; species Lasiurus borealis. The sequence goes on from PVJN01012594.1 coordinate 32,008, forward strand.
TTACATTTAAATCTTTAATCTATTTTGAGTTTGTATATGATGTAAGAATGTAGTCTAGTCTCCTTTTTTGCATGTTTGTATAATTTTCCCAGCACCATTTATTGAAGAGATTGTCTTTACCCTATTGTATGTTTTTGCCTACCTTGTCTAATATTGATCAATCACAGAGGCATGGGTTTACTAGTATTTCTGGGCTTTCTATTCTGTTTCATTGATCTATATGTTTGTTTTTATACTGGTATCATGCTGTATTTTTTTTATTATTATTGTAATGGCCCTGTAGTATAGTTTGATATCATATCTAAAGCTGAAACTTCTTTAAATCAGTGTTTTGGTTTTCTTCAGATATATACCCAGAAATGCAACTGCTGACTCATAAGGCAATTCCTTTTTTACTTTTTTTAAGAATTTCCACACAGTTTTCCATAGTGTTTGCATCAATCTGCATTCCCATCAATAGTGTACAAGGGTCTCTGAACAATTAGCACACCCAGATTTTGAAAGAAACTTAGACAGTGAGTTCTTCACAATCCTATTAATCAATAAGCCTACAAATATCTACTAAGTGCCCATTAAATACAAAGCCCTGCACTTCATGGGCCCCTTGCACTCTGGAATGTTACAATGTAGTTTGAACGAGACAGCTACCATATCAAAAACTATTCAACAATATCAAGTAGTGACCAGAAAGTGCAAGAAGAAGGTTACTGTAAGCAGGGGTGCAATCAGCCATGGTCCTACGGAGTACATGCTTCAACTCAGGGTTGCCAGATCTTCTGATTTTTCTATGGACACAGAAATATATAGTTTCTGTGAAATTTGCTGTATTTTTCAGCGAAAAAGATGACTGGGCATATAAGACGACCCCCAACTTTTCCAGTTAAAATATAGAGTTTGAGATATACTCACCCTACAAGACAACACCCGGCATATAAGACAACCTCTGACTTTTGAGAAGATTTTCCTAGGTTAAAAAGTCGTCTTATACACCGGAAAATACGGTACCCATTATAATTTTTGCAGCTAATTCTAATCTTTTTTGTTCTTGCTGTTGAGCTAAACAAAATGTGTCTGTGAGCCAGATGTGGCCTATCATATTGCTAATTGATAACCTCAGGACTAAACAGAGGCCATAAGTCTTCCTAAGGAAGGTGTAACTGTGGAGATTTTTGCTGAGGTTGAAATGAAATGGTATTATCAGTTTAAATATTAAGTTGTCTAACTTCAAACAGAGTCAATACTGTTTATTTTCTCCCCAAGTCTTTGTTTAGTGTTACACAGGCATGGCTGAAGTCAATTATAGGCCACTTAGATCCCTCTTGAAGCTTTCCCTGACTACCCCAGTCCCAAATGCTTTCACCATCCTTTGAGTTCCTATAGCAATTATTTTACATGCAATTCATCTGGCAATTAATCACACAGTGTCTTGTGGCATCTTTTCCATTGTGGTCTTGAACTGCTATTTAAACATGTTAAAATTATTTAAACTCCCAAATGTTTGCATCTTCTCTTCCCTCTAAATTAGTAAACTCTTTGAGAATAGAGGCCAGATCTTATTTATTATAGTGCCTGGAACAGGATAGAAGATTAATCTGTTTTGAATTTAATTTCAAAGGAGAGTAGTAGAGAAGGGTAGAATACTAGTACATAAGAGTAACTTGCAGCTGTTTTAGATCTCATTCTCTCCAACATAGTCTGGGCCCTTTATCATATGTGAGTTTGTAAATTTCTATTTGATAACAATAGCTTCAAGAACATAAAAAAATAACACAGAATGAAAAAAATCTGCAAACATATATGTGACTAATACAACTCAATAATAAAAAGACAGCCAAGACCGGTTTGGCTCAGTGGATAGAGCGTCGGCCTGCAGACTGAAGGGTCCCAGGTTCGATTCCGGTCAAGGGCATGTACTTTGGTTGTGGGCACATCCCCAATAGAAGGTGTGCAAGAGGCAGCTGATCGCTGTCTCTCTCTCATCAATGTTTCTAACTCTGTATCCCTCTCCCTTCTTCTCTGTAAAAAATCAATAAAATATATTAAAAAAAAAGACAACCTAATTTTTAAATGAGCAAAGCATATTTTTCAAAGTGAATAAAAATTTTAATTTTTATAACTATTTTTGTTGTATATATGTATGATAGTGTAATTAACAAAAAAACCTAAAAGCATAAATAATGGCCAAAGTATTTAAACAGACATTTCTCCAAAGAAGACATAAGCATGGCCAACAAGCACATGAAAAGATGCTCAACATCATTAGCCATCAGGGAACTGTGAATCAAAATTAAGATACCATTCCATATCCTCTAAGATGACTATAATAATAATAAAAAAAAAACACAGATAATGCCCAGATAAAGACCTGGAGACATTAGAATTCTCATTCCCACCAATGGTGGGAATGTGAAATCACGTGACTGATGTGGAAAACAGTTTGGCAGTTCCTCAAACCGTGAAAGATGGAATTACCATATGATCCAGCAATTTCACTCATAGGTATATATACCCAAGAAAATTTAAAATATATCTTCATACACAAACTTATAAATTAATGTTCATAGCAGTGCTATTCATAATAGCCAAAAAGTGAAAAACAACTCAAATGTCAATTAACTGATTAATATATAAACAAAATGTGGTATATACAGTCTATGGAATATTCTTAAGCATTAAAAAGGAATGAAGTGGTGATACATACTACAACATGGACAAATCTTGAAAAAGTTATGCTAAGTGAGAGAAGATAGTCACAAAAGACTACCTATTGTATGAGTCCATTTATATAAAATGTTCAGAAGATGGAAATCTACAGAAAGTTGTTACTTGGGGCCTAGGAAGGGAGGCAGGGTTGAGAAAGCTGCTAATGGGTGTAGGGTTCCTTTCATGGGTGATAAAAATGTTACAAAATTAGATTGTGGTGATAGCTGCACAACTATGTGGCTATATTAAAAATCACTAAACTGTACAATTTAAATGGGTAAATTTTGTGGTCTAATAATACGTGTTATGTCTCAATAAAGTTGTTAAAATAATAATAACTAATGTTTATATAGCACCTACTATGTGACACTTTTCTAAGTGTTCTGATGTATCAACTCATTTAATGCTCACAAAACCCCTACCAGGAAGTTATTTTTATGGTTCCTATTTGACCAATGGGGAAATGGCATTACACAAACATTAAATGATTAGTCCAAGTTTTCACAGTAGTAAGTGGTGGAGGTGGGCTTCTAGTCCAGGCCATCTTTGTCTAGAGTGTTATAGTTATCAATGGAGTGCTATATTGAACCTAAATAGTCAATGGTCACCATTTCTCAGTAATTCTGCTGGAGCTGTGACAGAGAATCTGCACAAATGGCCTACACTGAAGTGAATGTAGGGAAAGTTAATTAGCAAATAAAATATAAAAGGCTACAGGATAGCAAAAGGAATGGATTTATAGACATTCTGGCTTCATAGTAATTTTGCAACTCTTTCTTCTACACTACAAGAAGAGTATGCACACTGTACCTAGAATCTGTCTGACGGCTATATGTGGGATAGGTGGTGTAGGGTAATCCTAACAGAAAGGGTTTTACAGTGGCTCATCTGCTGCTTTCTGGAGGATGGTAGTTCAATTCAGAGTGAACTATGAAATAGAACGGAAATTACCCACATTTTCCTCTTGATTCGTAGGAATAAATAAACTTATGCTGTCTGTCTGGATCTATTAGATATCCAACTCTGGCAAAATAGTTAGGTTCAGTCACTTGAATGTAAGTATTTATTAAACTAAAAACAAGGAGATACAAAGTTGATAATAACAACCATTTAGTGTATGTTGACCCTGTGCTATGTTTTTCATGTACTGATTTATTTAAAGCAATCCTATGTGGTAGGTACTATTATTATGGTTTCCATTGTACCAGAAAGTGAGGCTCAGGGAGATTGAGATCATACAACAACTAAGAAAAGGGTCAAGATTCAAATCTATGTCAATCAGATTCTAGTGCTCTTCCCTCTATAAGATAGTGCCTCCAGAAAATATTTAATGAGCTTATACTTATACAAAGTACTACAGAGGAAAAGGTAATACAAGTGTCCTATCCTAAAAACACTTGCAAACCAACTGGGGTTGGGGGGGGACAAGATATAAACATATTAACTGTTAAATAAGCTACACTAATAAAAGAGA
>PVJN01012594.1:36284-51000 GCA_004026805.1 Lasiurus borealis
GGCAGTTGGAGGTGATCAGGACAGCAGAGGGGGGGAGTTTGGAGTGAGCAGGCCATAAGGGAGCAGTTGGGGGTGAGCAGGCTGGCATGGGGGGAAATTGGGGGTGATCTGGCTGACAGGGAGCATTTAGGGCTGAGCAGGGTGGTGATGCTGGGAAGTTGAGGGCAGGTTGGCAGGCAGAATGGTTAGGGGCAATCAGACAGGTAGGTAAGCGGCTGGAGCCAGCAGTCCGGGAGTGTAAGAGAGATATCCAATTGCCGGTTTAGGCCTGATCCCTGTAAACCAGCAGTAGGACATCCTTTGAGGGGGTCCTAGATTGGAGAGGGTACAAGCCATGCTGAGGAACATCCCCCTCCATGCACAAATTTTGTGCACCAGGACATTAGTGCTATAATAATAATTATAATACAGTCATAATATAATAATACAGGTATATATACGTAAGTATACTGTATTATAGTAACAATGTTAGAAGAGATGGTGATGTCTAGTATTTATTAACATTTTCAATTTGACAGTCTCTGTTCTAAAAGCTTTATAAGTATTACCTTATTTATTACACTTTAGAGGTGAGGAAACTGAGGCAGAAGGAGAAGAAGTAATTGGCACAACACCATATACCTCATAAGTAGCAGTCAGAACTCAAACACTGGCAGTATGCCTCCAGAGTATATCCTAGTTCTTGCATTGTATTTTCATGAAAAATATAGTACTTCAGTAATAAAGATATTTTTTAAATGCTATGGGATCCCAAAGGAGAAGGCTATTAATTCTAGCTGAGGTGGTCAGGAGAAGTTTCCCACAGCATGTAATCATCATGTAGGGTCTTAAAGGAGAGTAGGAATTTACTGGCAAGATAAGAGGAATAAGGGTGTTTTGAGCAGGGGGAACAGCATGTGTACACATTTCTGTAAAGGCTTAGTTTATCTAAAGAATGTTAAAAATTTCAGTATGACTGGAGTCTAGAGTATGTTGGGATTATGAAAAAGTAGCAAGAAGTGGTGAAATTTTAAGATGAAATTGGAGGAGTAGCCTATGTAATCAGAGAGTAAGGGGGCTTAGGCACAGTAGAATTTATAAAATTGAGCTCAAATATATCTACTGAGACAATCTTCCCCTTTTTATTTACCCCTGATTTCTTAAAAGGGTCCCCTTTTTCACTAAATTTTGGTAATGATTTTTGCTGAGCAAGGATAAGAGTTTTGGGGAGGAGAGGGTTTGAAGGGTGTTCTCTTTGGAAAGAAGATGGGCCATGGTGTGAAGGATGATTGTAATGAGGACATTTCCTGGAAGGAAGAGTCTCATCTATTTAATTAAGAGGGAGACAGATGCCCTTCTCCAATCTATCATTAGGTTGAGTGCAAGCATAAGTTACTAAACACACACTTAGTGAGTGCCCAGATTATTTTTTTAATTTAATAAATATTTATTGTTCTGATATATTTGAGCTCATTTTTATAAATTCTACTGTGCCTAAGCCCCCTTACTTTCTGATTACATAGGCTACTCCTCCAATTTCATCTTCAAATTTCACCACTTCTTGCTACTTTTTCATAATCCCATACTCTATTTATTATAATTGTTCCTCCTTTTTCCCCCATAGCTCCCCTCCACCTGGTTTCCAACCCACCCTCTGCCTTTACCCCCCTCACTGTTGTTATCCATAGGTGTACAATTTTTGTCTAGTTTCTTCCCACATCCCCAATACCGCTTCCCTGCTGAGACTTCTCAGTCCACTCCTTTTCTATGCCCCTGATTCTATTATATTCACCAGTTTATTCTGTTCATCAGATTCTTTTTTCACTTGATTTTTAGATTCACTTGTTGATAGACATGTATTTGTTGTTCATAATTTTTACCTTTACCTTTTCCTTCTTCTTCCTTTCTTAAAGAATACCTTTCAACATTTCATATAATACAAGTTTGGTGGTGATGAACGCCTTTAGCTTTTTCTTATCTGTGAAGCTCTTTATCTGACCTTCAATTCTGAATGATAGCTTTGCTGGGTGGAGTAATCTTGATCATAGGTTCTTCTGATTCATCACTTTGAATATTTCTTGCCACTTCTGTCTGGCCTGAATAGTTTCTGTGAAAAAATCAGCTGACAGTCATATGGGTGCTTCCTTCTAGGTAATTAACTGTTTTTCTCTTGCTGCTTTTAATATTCTCTCTTTGTCTTTTGTTCTTGGAATTTTAATTATGATGTGTCTTGGTGTGGTCCTCTTTGGATTCCTTTTGTTTAGAATTTTCTATACTTCCTGGACTTGTAAGTCTATTTGTTTCACCAGATGGAGAAGTTTTCTGTCATTAATTCTTCAAATTGGTTTTCAATATCTTGCTCTCTCTCTTCTTCTGGCACCCCCATAATTCTGATGTTGGTGCACTTGAGGTTGTCCCATAGGCTACTTACACTATCTTCATATTTTTGGATTCTTTTTTCTTTTTGCTTTTCCGTTTTCGTGTTTTTTGCTTCTTTGTAATTCAAATCTTTGACTTGATTCTTGTGGTCCTCTAATCTGCTGTTAGATCTGTGTATTATAATATTTTTTATTTCAGTCAGTGTATGCTTAATTTCTAGGTGGTCCTTTTTCATATCTTCAAGGGTCTCACTAAATTTATTGGCAGTTTCTAGAAAATTCTTGAAAAACCTTATAACCATGGTTTTGAACTCTATATCCAGTCATTTGCATTTCTCCATTTCTTTCATTTGTGATCTGTTTCTTTGTTTCTGCATTTTAGCTGCTTCCTTGAGTTTATAGAGTGGCTTTTTGTGATAGGTGTCCTATAGGGCCCCGTGGCTCATCCTCCCTGGTTATTTGAGGTGGACACTCTTGGTGCACCCCTTTGTGGGCTGTGTGCACAATTTTGTTGTAGTTAAGCATTGACTGTTTTTAGTATCAGTGGGAGAATTGACCTCCAGGCAATTGGCTCTGAGGATCAGCTATATCTATGCTGGGAGAACTTCTGTGCTGGAGACACCCTTAATGAGACAAGACTTGCAAAATTGCAAAAGCCTTTGTGCTCAATTTGGATGGGGCAGAGTCTCAGAGCAGAGCAGATAGCATTGGTTTCCCGTCAGCCCTGCCCTAATAGGCCCCTGTGTCTCAGTGTCCCATGACAATCACTGTAGGCAACTCTGAGAGAAAGCTGCCTTTGAGTTCCACATGCTACCCGACAGTCCAGTTTCTCCCTGAATGAGTCTGGATCTCCTGAGTCTCACCCAGAACTGGAGTTCAGCACAGTCGGAAGCTTTTGTATCCCTCCTGCTTGAGAAAACCAGCTGCATACTCAGTTGCCAGTCCTCTCTGCACATGTGTTTCAGTACCTCTGCCTCCTGCAGCTCCTCTGAGTCTCAGAGTGCTTTTCTCTTTCCTTCTAGTTGTAGAATTTCCACTCATCCAGCCTTCCTGTGGTTCTCCATGATGTCTGTTTTGTCTTTTAGTTGTAGTTTTGAAATTGTAGTGCAAGGCAGCAGTTTAGGTATTTACCTATGCCGCCATCTTGGTTTCTCCCTGAGTGCCCAGATTTTTATGATCTCTGAATGCATAATAATCTGGCCACTCAGTGTATATCCTATATAATAAAATGTTAATATGCAAATTGTCCCCTCGACCAGGAGTTTGACCAGCAGGCAGGCCAGGCAACTGCCATGTCCCCTCTCCCTGGTCTGGCTGAACAGACCCCACCCATGCACGAATTCATGCACCAGGCCTTATATATATATATATATATATAAGGCCTGGTGCATGAATATATATATATGGAGAGAGAGAGAGAGAGAGAGAAGATAGACTGGGAAGAGGGATAGTCCTGAAATCAAGAGAAAGAAGCTATTAGTTGGTTTTTTACAAGTTTCTCATTCTAGACAAAGTTCCTCCCTTAAACGTCCCTTTATTCATGTGTCCAGGGGAATCCTTTGGCTGGCCCCTTTATAACTCCTTTATGAAAAACTAAGGGAACTGTACTGTGTCCTATAAGCAATGGACCACCATAGAGATTTATAAGCAGGGAGGTATTAGGATATTCACTCTTGAGGCAGATTGAAGTCTGAACTAAATGAAGGAAGAGATTAACTAGAAACAGAAGCCTGGTCCAGGTGAGAGAGTGTATGGAAATTAACACAGTGACCCTGTTAGTGGGTGTCAGGAGAAGGGTCTTGATTCAGGAGAACCTTCTAAGATAGACTCATAGCAACTTGGTGATCAAAATGAACAGATAGAAATACAGAGAGGGAAAGGGTACTAAAGAGGATAGCCAGGTAATTTGACAAATGAATACCAGTAGGAAGATTCTTTACAACACTTACATTCGCTGTGGCCTTCTAAGGCTAGTGAGTTTGGCTTGTTTGGCTAACTGGGTTGGTACACCAAAACCAGCTATGAGTTACACTTTTCCTCCATATTTTTTCCTTATTTAGCCTAGCACTCAACTTCATGGTTCTCCCCTACCTCCTCAGTAGTTTGTTTCTGCTCTTATAAAAAAGGAATAAAAAAGTCTGAATCCTCATCTATGTCCCCCAGATCCTGGCAACCTTTGTTTCTTCTTGTTGGTGGTGGTTCTTCCATTGTTGTTTCTTTTCTTTACAATTGGGGAACTATTTGCTCATACTCTAGTTAATAAATTCATCATGACTCACTGTATTCTTTCTTCCTAGATTTGTACATAATTATCTGGTGTTGGTGTGTGTGGCTTGTTTCTTCTTTCTATGGCCTTCTGAATTTTCACTGCAGTATTTAAAAACAAAGAGAAAATTCTGACTAAAGCATAAGTTTGGAGTGTGAACAAATAATTCTTCGCAAAGATTTTTTTTTTAAATACTATCAATAACTTAGAGCAGTGGTCTGCAAACTGCTGCTCGTGAGCCACATGTGGCTCTTTAGCCCCCTGAATGTGACTCTTCCACAAAATACCATGGCCTGGGCAAGTCTGTTTTGAAGAAGTGGCATTAGAAGTTTAAGTTTAAAAATTTGGCTCTCAAAAGAAATTTCAATTGTTGTACTGTTGATATTTGGCTCTGTTGACTAATGAGTTTGCTGACCACTGACTTAGAGTAACCATGGACTCAAACCTGAATGAGATTAATCCTGTTTTTAACATAATTCTTCAACCTTAATTCTTACTATTCTCCTAAATGTAGCTACACTTTCCCACAATTTACGCATGTGCCTCCACAGGGAATCAAACCGTGACTTCCTGGTTCATGGGTTGACACTCAACCAGAGGGGCCTCATTCCCATCTTTTGAAATGCCAACTGTTCCTTTTTCCTTGGAAGGCCTGATGATGATAAATCATTTTTCTTTTTCTCTGGTGGGTTTATTTCTAGCCTACAGGGAGAAGATGTCTTTAAAGATAAGAATCATGTGGGGGGAGGGGAAGCAGATGCAGAGGCAAAGAAGCAATGGACAGACTGTTGTGCTACAGTGGGAAGTCAGGGGAAGTTGAGGAGGAGGGGCCTATAGGAGATCAACCGAAGGACTTGTATGCATGTGTATGTAGGTATAGCCAGTGGATATAGCGCAATGGGGGAAAGCGGGGGAGGGGATGGGGGGACGGATGAGGGCATGTACTGGGGGGTGGGGAGGACAATAGAGGGAAAAAAATAAAGAATCAAACCTGGCTTTCAAATTCAGATTTTCTACTTACTGACTTAGTGATCTTGGTCAAGTCATTTTCTCTCACTGAGACTCAAGTTCCACATCTGTAAAAGTAGATCATAGTAGTCTATTTTCAGAGTTGGAGTAAGGGATACATTTTATGACATATGTGGAGACATCTGCCACATATGTGTCCATCACATAGTAGATGCTCAATGAATAAAAAATAATATTTTTGCTTTCTCATTTACCACTACTTTCCTCATCACTCAGAGTATCTTTGTGTGCACATGTATGTGTGTGAAGGAGAATATGTGTGTGTTGTGGGGGCATTTATTTAAAAAATACATTTCAGAGGGAATTCAGAAAACAATACTTGTTTTTAAAATAGGTACCATCATCAGATGCCAGGGATGTTGAGTCACTCTAAAGCCCTGAGTGGACCCAGAGAAGAAAATGAAGACTGTGAAGAAAGCCAGGATGGGCTGCAATGTTCTCTAGTTCTGAAGTAACAGCTTGTCACTGAGGAAAAGTGTAAGTCTCTTGAATTAAGGGTGGCAACCTGATAGAAGTCATCTGTAGCTTACAATTTAAAAGAATACTAAAAGAATAGCTCATAACAAATCCTTTTGTGTCCCTTGTGGAGAACCAACATCAGATGAAAGTCAGAATCTCACTAAACCATTTACTGAGTGTAGATCATGTAAAGACTTCCTAAAAGTTATCATAGAAAGGGAAAGCAATCAAGAATGGAACAATGGCCCTAGTGGGTTTGGTTCAGTGAGTAGAGTGTCGGCCTGTGGACTGAAGGGTCCCGGGTTCAATTCTGGCCAAGGGTACATGCCTGGATTGTGGGGTCAATCAATCCCCAATGTGGGGTGTGCAAGAGATAGCCAATAAATGATTCTTTCTCATCATTGATGTTTATATCTTTTTTCTCCCTCTCCCTTCCTCTCTGAAATCAATCAATAAAAAAATAAAATTGAAACAATGAAGAGAAATTCAAAGGTGCAGTGAAAAGGAGATGATACAGAATATCATGAAAGAGCAAGACTGTTGTTAAAGAGAAAACCAGGAGGGGGCTCAAAACATCATGTGAATAGTGAACACAGTGATGGGAATGGAGAGCCAAATTGAGCAAGGTATATGGAGAAGAAGCTGTGCTTGCTGTTAGGAGAGATCTATCCTCCACCAGATTAGCAGAGCCAGCAGTGGGGGACAGCAACTACCATTTCAGTGTCTCTCAGGACTACTTACATGTATCTTCTCAGAGAATTATTCACAGAAGGGAATTGGATAGCTCCCACTGCACACCCAATTGACAGTTGATTGGCAGTTGTCAACATAACCATACCCACAATGGGGTGCTTATAAGTAGTTACTATTAATGGAAGTGGAATTTCCTGAGGAACTATAATTGCTCTAATCAGTACTATTGTTCACTTCAATAAATTCAACAAAATATTAAGCCACTTGATATTTATTCTCTGCTGTGCTGGCTCATACAGGACATTTATTCATTTATTGAGCACCTAGTGTCTGCTGAGCACTGTTGTGGGCTCTGGAGATCTAGCAGTGATCAAAACATACAAAAAAATCCTGCCCTCTTAGAGTTTCCATACTAATGAGATCAAAGAAGAATAAAGTAAACTAACTGCCACTTAGCAGTCTCTTACATATCAGGTACTTCACATACATAATCACATTCAATCCATACAACAAGAACCTAGGAGAAAGGTTATTATCAGCATTTTATAAAACAGGAAACTAAGACTCTCAAACGAACCAACATTATACAGTTAGGTGGTAGCAGAAATGACATATGAAACCATACATCTGTGTCTGTCTCATTCCAAAATCCATGGATTGGATTCTCTTCTAAAATTTTGACCTTTCCATAGACCATTAGAGTTAATTTCATCACTTTCAAGGTTTAACTTTGGAAGATTGTTGCCTAATGCCCAAGAGCCACTCATAAATGCCAGAATTACTCAAAGCTCAATGGGTCAGAGTCAGACTTTGGGGATGTAGAGATGATAACAAATAATCTTTACTCCCCCTTTTTAAATTTAATTCTATTTTTCCAACAGTGTTTTAAATAGGCTTTTATTTATTTTACAGAGAGAGGGGGAAGTAGAGACAGAGAGAGAAACATCAATGTAAGAGGGAAAAATGGCTTGGCTGCCTCCTGCACAACCCCCACTGAGGATCAATCCCTCAACCCAGGCATGTGCCTCAACCAAGAATCGATCCAGTGACATTTTGGTGCATGGGACAATGTTCAACCAACCAACCCACACCGGCCAGGGCTACCTTTAACTTCTTTATTGAGTAACTGCAGAGGCAGTCTAGCAGAGTGCTTAAGATTCCAGGTGCTGGGGAAAGACTCAACAACTTCAAATCCCAAATCTGCTTCTGCTTCTTCTATGCTATCTGCATAAGCTTGGGCAAGTTACTTAATTTCTCTGTACCTTAGTTTTTCCACCTGTAAAAAAAATGGGATAATAGCACCTGTCTCAGAGGACCTGAATATATACTTCTCCAAGGAAGACATAAAGATGGTAAGTAAAAATAAAAAGACGCTCAACATCACTAATCACCAGAAAAATGCAAATTAAAACCACAATTAAATGTCACTCCACATCTGTCAGTATGGCTTTCAGCAATAAATCAACAGACAACAAGTGTTGACTAGGATGTAGAGAAAGGTATCCCTTATGCACTGCTAGTAGAAATGCAAATTGGTGAAAAGTAATATGGAGTTGCCTCAAAAAATTAAATTGGAACTGCCTTATGACCTAGTGATTCCATCTCTGGGAATTTATCCCAAGACACCCAGAACATTAAAGAATATGTGTATCTCTGTATTCATTGCAGTGTTATTTACAATAGCCAAGATTTGGAAGAAGCCCAAGCGTCCATCAGTAGATGAAGGGATGAAGAAAAAAAAAAAGCTGTGTTACATTTACACAATGGAATAATTCTCAGGCACAAAAAGGAGGAAATCTTACCATTTGCAGCAGAATGGATGGACCTAGAGGGTATTATGCTAAGTGAAATAAGAAAAAGACAAATACTGAGAGGAAAAATGATGGCGGAATAGACAGACACATCTGGGCTTTGTCACTGGGCAGAGGGAGAGAGAGCAGCTGAGAGTCGCACTGGGAGTGTTTGTTGGCAAGTTAAGAGTCAGTTATCCCCCAGGAGAAGACCGGGAACTGCTGGACAGGGCTCTCCTGACCAGTCAGCCCCACTGCCATGGGGTTTTTGGCTGCCAGAGCCACCAGTGCAAACATGGAGACAGCGCCATCTTGCAGAGGGAGGTGGATGTCTGCAGCGGTCTGAAAGCTGCAGCTGAAGCACCCACCGAACAGCCAGGGACCTAGAACACCGGTATCCAAGGTCTCAGAGAAGATTCAAACAGCACACAGAAAGATCAGATTTCGCCTGGGATAAGGTGAGGTCTCCAGTCCTGCAGAACAGAAACATGGACACTGTGGGAACCAGGCTGCAGTAAAGCTGCTTCTGGAGAGGTCCGCGGATGTGGGGCAGGGCATGATCCCTAAGTGGGGAAGCAAACTTTCAGAGTGATTGACAGAGGGGAGCTCTAGAAAACAACACATTTTGATCTGAGGCAGAAGGACAGCCTGGGAGTTATTACAATGCCCAGGCTTCAAAATCCCCACAAACCGGTTTTGAGAACCACAGAGTAGCAGGATCTGACCACAGCCTAGAGAGGTCCTGTGCTTAGACTCAGAGGTCAATTCGGAAACACTGCCACCCAATGGATGACACACAAATTGACTCTCGCATAATCACAAAAGAATAAAGAGATTAAAACCTCAGCAGTGGGACACAGGTAACTGCAATAGCCTCCCTACTGGGAAACAGGAGTGACAAGCAGAAAAATAGTGGAAGTGAATGACCATTCCATTTTTTTTCTTTTTTTCTTCTTCATTTTTTTCTTTTTTATAAAGTTTTATTTTATTTTTTCTTTCATTTTTACATATTTTATCTTAAAAACTATTTTTTTCTTTGCTCCTCAATTGATTTTACCTTTTTAGTTATTACATTTTTGTTTTCAACTAGTACTATTACCACTACTATTTTACCTTTTTGGGAAAAAACAAGTGTCATTTTGTTTTCCCTTTATTTACTTCAGGATTAGAGTTCTACATTCTATTTTCATCATTCCTTTACCATAATTTTATTCTATCTCAACTCTACCTTCATGTAAACACTTTCCACCTAACTTTCCCTATTTTGTTGTCCTATTTCTCTTTCCCTTTTTCAACTTTAGATTCTCCCTATTCTTTCCCTTTACCTGGTTAAAATTTCACCCCACTTATATATCTAATTTCAAATCCCCTACTCCAAGTCCATACAAACCTCTCTCTTCTTGTCTTCACTACCCAAAAAAATGTTTTTCTCTATGTTCTTTTGTTGCTGTTTGCCTTAACGGTGATTATATCGATTTTTGTACTTTTTTCATGAGATTATTTAGCTTATTCTACTTGTTTTATTTTGCTTTTTCTTTGCTTTGTTTTGGTTTGTTTTTTACCTCTCTTTTCCCTCGCCTCCCTCGACACCAGTTGTTATTTGTAGTTTGTATTGATACCCAGGTACTAGTTGCCAGCATTTGTTGGGATTAGTGACTGTTCTATTGGAGTTTTCTTTTGACATATATATTTTGTTTCCCTTTTCTTTCTTATCCTCCTTCTTTTCTCTCTGACTTTTTTTCTCTTTCTCTTTTCTTCTTTCTCTTGTCCTTTTTTTATTTTATTTTATTTTTTTGTTCATTTATATTTTTTTCTCTCATTCCCAATTTGATTTGGCACTTCTTTCTTTTCTTGTTTCCACATTTTTCTCTTCTTTTCTATACTTACCCCTAATTTGTCTTTCATTGGTGGTCACCTTATTTGTGATTATTAATATAATGAATACATTTCTATTCAATGCTTGTGTGTTGTACCTGGTCATGTTGTAGTTTGTGGCTTTGAATCAATGTAGGAGAGAGAACTACATAACTAGACACCCAGAGAAGAAATACCATGGACAGGAAAAAAAAAAAACAGCCCACATACGACAGAAAGGCAGGTATCACCAGAAAAGGAGGTAAACTAAATAGAAGCAGAAATAAGCCAGCCAGAGAAAGAGTTCAGAGAAATGACCATATCATGGATGAAAAGAATGGAAGAAAAAATCAACAACGTGAGTAAGAGCCAAAAGGAAATAAAGAAGACCCAAGAGGAAATGAAGAAGAAGAAAGAAGAAATGCAGAAGAACCTAGAAGAAATGCAGAATAATAAAGAAGAAATGAAAAATGAAATCACTGCTATAAAGAACTCAATAGAAAGCATCAAAAGTAGACTAGAGCCAAGACCGGTTTGGCTCAGTGGATAGTGTTAGCTTGTGAATTGAAAGATCCCAGGTTAGATTCTGACTGGGGGTACGTACCTTGCTTGCGGGCACAACTACACAGTGGGGTGTGCAGGATGCGGCTGACCAATGTCTCTCTCTCATCAATGTTTCTGACTTTCTATCTCTCTCCCTTCCACTCTGTAAAAAATAAATAAAATATTTTTTAAAGAGTAGACTAGAAGAAGCAGAAGACCGCATCAGTGAGTGAAAAGACACAGTAGGAAAAAATACATAAGTACAGCAGCTTCTAGAAAAAAAAAATTAAAAAGCAAGAGGAGAGCCTAAGGGAAATTTGGAATAACACAAAACAAAACAACATACGCATAATTGGGGTTCCAGAAAGAGTGGAATATGAGCAAGGATTAGAGAACCTGTTTGAAGAAATAATGACAGAAATTTTCCCCAATATAGGAAAGAAAAAAAGCCACACAAATCCAAGAAGCTCACAGAGTCACAAGCAAAATGAACTCCAAAAAAAACACCAAAGCACATTATAATTAAATTGGCAAACACCAACGACAAAGTAAGAATCTTAAAAGCGGCCAGAGAGAAACAGAAAGTTACCTAGAAAGGAACCCCCAAAAGACTATCTACTGATTTCTCAACAGAAACGCATCAGGTCAGAAGGGAATGGAATGAAATATAAAAAGTCATGAAAAGGAAGGGTATGAATCCAAGAATACTGTACCCTGCAAGGCTTTCAATCAAAATTGAAGGTGAAATCAAAAGCTTTGCATACAAAAAAGGACTAAGGGAATGTATTACCACCAAACCAGCAATGCAAGAAATGTTAAAGGGTCTGCTATAATAAAAAGAAATACGAAGCAAGGAAGGAACTCAGGGGTAAAAACTAAAAATGGTGACAGATAAGTACCTATCAATAATAACTTTAAATGTAAATGGATTAAATGCTCTAATGAAAAGACATAGGGCAACTGATTGGATAAGAAAACATGATCCATATATCTGCCATCTACAAGAAACCCAATTCAGGAAAAGAGATGCACACAGATTGAGGGTGATGAGATGGAAGATGGTATTTCAGGAAAATGGAAATGAAAAAAAAAAGCTGGGGTTGCAACAGTTATATCTGACAAATTGAAGGACATAACAAGAGATTAAAGAAGGCCACTTCATAATACTAAAGGGAACAATCCAACAAGAAGAAATAACTCTGGTAAACATATACACACCCAATATTGGAGCAGCCAAATACATAAAAAAAACTCTTGTATGGTATTAAGGGAGAGATTGACAGCAATACAATCATAGTAGGAGATTTTAATACCCCACTGCCATCAGTGGACAAATCCTCTAAACAAAAAATCAGGAAAGAAACATCAATCCTAAATGACTCACTAAACCAGATGGAATTAATTGACATCTTCAGAACATTTCACCCCAAAGCCACAGAATATACATTCTTCTCCAGTGCACATGGGTGATTTTCAAAAACAGATCCTGTGTTGGGTCATAAGAAAAGTATCTTCAAATTCAAGAAGCTAGAAATCATATCAAGCATTTTCTCAGACCACAGTGGCATAAAATTGGAAATCAACTATAATAAAAACAATAGAAAGAAATCAAACACATGGAGACTAAACAGCATGCTATTAAAGAATGACTGGGTAACCAGAGAGATCAAGGAAGAAATAAAAAACATCATGGCAACAAATGACAATGACAACACAACAATACAAACTTTATGGGACACCGTGAAAGCAGTCTTGAGAGGCAAGTTCAGAGCCCTGCAAGTCTATTGCAAAAAAAAAAAAAAAAAAAAAAACAGGAAACAATGGTAATAAATTATCTAACCCTACAATTCAAAGAGCTAGAATGAGAGCAATAAGAAAAGCCCAGTGTAAGCAGAAGGAAGGAAATAGTGAAGATCAGAGTGGAGATAAACAATTCAAAAGATCAACAAAACCAAGAGCAGGTTCTTTGAAAGGATAAACAAGATTGATGGACCTCTAGCCAGGCACAATAAGAGGCAAAGGGAGAAGACTCAACTAATCAAAATCAGAAATTAAAGAGGAGAAATAACAACAGGCCCCACCGAAATACAAAGGACTGTTAATAAATACTATGAAAAACTCTATTCCAACAAATTGGACAACCTGCAAGACATGGACATATTCCTAGAAAAATATAACCTTCCAAAACTAAATCAGGAATAATCTAAACATCTCAATAGTCCAATAAGTATGGAAAAAATTGAAGCAGTCATCAAAAACTTCCAGGAAATAAAAGCCCGAGGCCAGATGGCTACACAGGAGAGTTTTACCAAACATTCAAGGAAGAATTAAAACCTATCCTCCTCAGACTATCAAAAACATTCAAGAAGAAGGAACATTTCCAAACACCTTCTATGAAGCCAGCATCACCCTAATACCAAAACCAGATAAAGACAACAGAATGAAAGAGAATTATAGGCCAATATCTCTCATGAACATAGATGCCAAAATCCTCAACAAAATTCTAGCAAATTGGATCCAGCAGTATATCAGAATGATCATAAACCATGACCAAGTAGAATTCATTCCCGGAATGCAAGGATGGTACAATATCTGCAAATCAATAAATGTGATACATCACATAAACAAATTGAGAGATAAAAATCACATAGTCATATCAATTTATGCAGAAAAAGCATTTGACAAAATCTAGCACTTTTTCTAGATAAAAACTCTCAGCAAAGTGGGAATAGAAGAACCATACCTCAACATCATAAAAGCCTTATTTGATAAACCTACAGCTAACATCATACTCAATGGGCAAAAACCATTTCCCCTAAGAACAGGAACAAGACAGGGATGCCCACTCTCACCTCTCCTGTTCGACATAGTTCTGGAACAGTTAGCCGTTGCAATTAGACAAAAAGAAGAAACAAAAGGCATCCAAATTAGAAAAGAAGAAGTAAAGTGGTCCTTCTTTGCAGATGACATGATACTGTACAAAAAAAACCCGAAGGACACCATCCAAAAACTAATAGACTTAATAAATGAATTTGGCAATGTAGCAGGATACAAAATTAATTCCAATAAACTGTGGCATTTCTATACACTAATAGTGAAATTACAGAAAGAGAGACTAAAAAAGCAATCCCATTAACCATCGCCACAAAATAATTAAGATACCTAGGAATAAACCTAACTAAAGAGGTAAAAGACCTATGTGTAGAAAACTACAAAACACTGAAAAAATACATAGTGTAAGTCTTAAATAGATGGAAGAGCATACCATGCTCACGGATTGGAAGAATCAACATCATTAAAATGTCCATACTACCCAAAGCAATCTATAGGTTCAATGCACTACCCATTTAAATACCAACGACGTATTTCACAGACCTACAAAGAATTCTTCATAGATTCATCTGGCACAAAAAATGACCATGAAAACCCAGAGCAATTATGAGAAAGAAGAATAAAGTGGATGGGATATCAATACCAGATTTCAAGCTATACTACAAAGCAACTGTTCTCAAAACAGCCTGGTTGGCACAAGAACAGACATATAGACCAATGGAATAGAATAGAGAACCCAAATATCCACCCAAACCACTATGCTCAACTAATATTTGACAAAGGAGGCATGAAAATACAATGGAGCCAAGATAGCCTCTTCAATAAACGTTGTTGGGAAAATTGGATGGATACATGCAAAAAAATGAAACTGGACCACCAACTTACACCAAATA